>BOPN01000413.1:290769-293269 GCA_017312705.2 Penaeus japonicus | reverse complement strand
GAGAGAGAGAGAGAGAGAGAGAGAGAGAGAGAGGGGGGGGGGGCCAGACATGGCCTCATCACCGAGAGAGAGAGAGAGAGAGAGAGAGAGAGAGAGAGAGAGAGAGAGAGAGAGAGAGAGAGAGAGAGAGAGAGAGAGAGAGAGAGAGAGAGGGGGGGTGCTCGACATGGCCTCATCACCCTTCACAAATCACCGAAAATACACTGGCCGCCAAGAGAGCATAAGAGTACGTGAAGGAGGGGAGGGAAGGGGGAGGGCATGGGAAATGGAGAATGGGGTGGGAGGGAGGTGGAAGAGGGAAGGAGGAAAAGGGGAAGGGAGGAGGAAGGGAGGGGGGGGGAGAGAGAGAGAGAGAGAGAGAGAGAGAGAGAGAGAGAGAGAGAGAGAGAGAGAGAGAGAGAGAGAGAGAGAGAGAGAGAGGGAGGGAGGGAGGGGGAAAGAGGAAGGGGGGAGGAGGATGGGTGTAAAGTAAGGAAGGCAGGGAGGTGAAGGAGGAAAAAGTGAGGGGGGAGAGGGAGGGATAATAAAGGGGGAAGATGCAGAAGAGGAGAGGAGGCAGAAGGGTGAAGGGAGCTGTGGGAACGGAGGAGGAGGAGAAGGAGAGGGAAGGAGGCTGAAGGGGAAGAAGAGGAGGAGGAGACGGAGGGTGAGAAAGTGCTCTTCTTCTTTTTCTCCTCCTTCCATGAAGCCTCCCCACCCCTTTTCCCTCCGCCCCCTCCCCCCTTGGTATCCACTCGAGAGGCGGGAGTAGAAGCCTCTCCACTCCAGCGACTGCCTGCCTGGCTTCAAGGGGAAACGGCCTCGCCTCACTTCGCGCTGCAGTGTCTCGTCTCGGCCGCGAAGTACGTCCGTCGCATGTTCATAGGAATGAATGATGCACACGTCGTACGTATGTAAGTATGTATACAGTGTGTGAGGGGGTCGGGGTGCGTGAGGGTGTGTGCACGTGTGCGCAGGTGTACTTTTTATTTTTTATTTTTTTACTTAACGGTTACCTAGCTGATTAAAAACGCTTAGGAGAATCACTCTAATATATTTATGCTGCCGTAGCATAATGGGCTCTGGACCCTGTGCAAGACTAAATACCTTGACTTTCTTAACGCCGCTTATCATTTTCAGCTTTCTACTGTGACCTCCTCTTCCTCCCTTGGCGCTTGCTATATTGCGTGCGTCTTCTAGGAAGTTTTGACAAATCCTCTTTTATCATACCTCTCTCTTATCCTATCAGACAGCCTTCTTGGGATTATGTTCGACTCCAGATCATGGATGAAAATAGCTGATCGTTTCCAATGCAGTGTTCCCCCCCATTCGAAAGGTCCTCCTCTGTCGTCTAGTTTCCATACCGGACCTATCGTGTGGCCGTTTGTAAAATGGCCGAGCACAATATAAGCAATGGCATCATATATCTAAGTATATATATATATATGCAATCTACCGGGTCGTTTCCCTGTTGTTGGAGTACCTCATATGCGACGCGTGATCTGCTCGCTCTACCAAGTCCCGATTCGCTATCATGTTGTGTCTCTTCTTTTTCTTTCTCTCTTTCTTTTCTCCTAGAAGTCTGCACATTGCACAAGTTGGTTATGCTACTCTGCAACTGAGAGGGTTCAGCTTATCCCCGTTCTGGTATCGGGCTGTGATGTTTGTCACATTCGGTGGTTCTTGGTGCCTTCCTCTGCCGCGGTGACTTTTGGAATATCAAGCGCGATGACGGACAGGGTCGTTTGGGAGGTTCTTAAGCTACTATATAAGTGACTGACTTTTGACTTTGACTTTGACGAGTTTATTGAGACAAGTGAGTGAGTGAGTGAGTGAGTGAGTGAGTGAGTGAGTGAGTGAGTGAGTGAGTGAGTGAGTGAGTGGGTGGGGTGGGTAGTTGGGTGAGTAATTGGGTGAGTAAGTTTTAGTGAGTGAGTGAGTGAGTGAGTGAGTGAATTAGTGAGTGAGTGAGTGAGCGGGCGAGTGAGTGAGTGAATGAGTGAGAATGAGTGAGCAGGCGCGCGCGCGGGAGTGCGTGTGCATGAACGTAAACGCGTACAACCTTTCCCCCGCGACCGGAACCGCTCCATGACCTTGACCTCGCAAAGCGCCTTCTTCCTCCACGACATATTGCACCAGCGAGGAAGGGTTCCCGCTACGATGAATTACAATGAGCTTTTGCTATTGAGACCAGCCGCCAGCCTTGCCCCCCCCCTACACACACACCACACAAACTCCCCTAACCCCCCACCTCCTCCCTCCCATGTCTTTGCCCCCATCCACATCCATCCTACTCCCCTTGCCCTCTCCCTAACCCTTCCCCACATCCATCCCTATCCCCATCTCCCTCTAACCCCCATCCAATCCCCACCAGAACCTAACCTCCTCCCGCTCTTCTTACGACGTCTCTGATTCATTATTCCGGTGACAGCCCCCCTTCCCCCCCCCTTCCCCCTTCCCCCATCCCCCTCCCCAACGCCTCCGTCTCCCTCCCCTCACCTACCCCCTCATCCCCATTTTC
>BOPN01000413.1:285769-288269 GCA_017312705.2 Penaeus japonicus | reverse complement strand
CGGGGAGAGAGAGAGAGAGAGAGAGAGAGGAGGAGAGAGAGAGAGGAGGGGAGAGAGAGAAGAAGACAAGGAGAGAAAGAGGAGGGGAGAGGAGACTGATGGTGGGAAGGGGGGGGCGATTGATAGAGAGAGAGGAAGAGGAAGAGAAAGAGAGAGAGAGAGGAAAAGAGGAAGAGAAGGAGAGAGAGGGAGAGAGAGGAGAAAATAAGGAGAGAAAGAGGAGGGGAGGGGAGACTGATGGTGGGAAGGTGGGGGGGCGACTGATAGAGAGAGAGGAAGAGAAAGAGAAAGAGAGAGGAAGAGAGGAAGAGAGGAAGAGAAGGAGAGAGAGGGAGAGAGAGGAGACAATAAGGAGAGAAAGAGGAGGGGAGGGGAGACTGATGGTGGGAAGGGGGGGGGAGGCGATTGAGAGAGAGAGAGGAAGAGAAGGAGAGAGATAGATAGAGAGGAAAAGAAGGAGAGAAAAAGGAGGGGAGAGGAAACTGATGGTGGGAAGGGGGGAGAGAGGGGAGAGAGAGAGAGAGAGAGAAGAGGAGAGAGAGAAAGAGAGAGGAAAAGAAGGAGAGAGAGAGGAGGGGAGAGGAGACTGATGGCGGGAAGGGGGGGGGGAGGCGATTGAGAGGGAGGGAAGGAGGGAGGAGGGAGGAAGAGAGGAATGGGGGGGAGGAGGGAGGGAGGGAGGGAGGGAGGGAGGGAGAGAGAGAGAGAGAGAGAGAGAGAGAGAGAGAGGACTGAGAAAGATGGGGGGAGAGGCGATTGAGAGAGAGAGAGAGAGAGAGAGAGAGAGAGAGAGCGAGAGAGAGAGAGAGAGAGAGAGAGAGAGAGAGAGAGAGAGAGAGAGGGGGGGGGAGAAGAGAGAAAGAGGGAGGGGAGAGGAGACTGATGGTGGGATGGATGGGGGGGGGGGCGGATTGAGAGAGAGGAAGAGAAGGAGAGAGAGAGGAAAAGGAGAGAAAAAGGAGGGGAGAGGAAACTGATGGTGGGAAGGGGGGGGAGGCGATTGAGAGAGAAAGAGGAAGGGGAGAGAGAGAGAGAGAGAGGGGAAAAGGAGAGAGAGAGGGGGGAGAGAAGACTGATGGTGGGAGGGGAGGGGGGAGGCGATTGAGAGAGAGAGAGAGGGAGAGAAGGGGAGAGAGAGAGAGAGAGAGAGAGAGAGAGAGAGAGGGAGAGAGAGAGAGAGAGAGAGAGAGAGAGAGAGAGAGAGAGAGAGAGAGAGAGAGAGAGAGAGAGAGAGAGAGAGAGGGAGGGAGAGAGAGAGAGGAAAAGAAGGAGAGAGAGGAGGGGAGAGGAGACTGATGGTGGGAAGGCAATTGAGAGAGAGAGAGGAAGAGGAGAGAAAGAGAGAGAGAGGAAAAGAAGGAGAGAGAGGGGGGAAGAGGAGATTGATGGTGGGAAGGATGGGGGAGGGGAGGCGATTCAGAGAGAGAGAGAGGATGAGAAGGAGAGAGATAGATAGAGAGAGAGGAAAAGAAGGAGAGAAAGAGGAGGGGAGAGGAGACCGATGTGGGAAGGGGGGGGAGGCGATTGAGAGAGAGAAGAAGACGAGGAGGGGAGAGGAGACTGATGGTGGGAAGGGGGGGGGGGGCGATTGAGAGAGAGAGGAAGAGAAGGAGAGAAAGAGGAGGGGAAAGGAGACTGATGGTGGAGGGGAGGCGATTGAGAGGAAGAGGAAGAGAAAGAGAGAGAGAGAAAGAAAGAGAGAGAGAGAGAGAGAGAGAGAGAGAGAGAGAGAGAGAGAGAGAGAGAGAGAGAGAGAGAGAGAGAGAGAGAGGGAGGGGATTGGGGGGAGGAAGGGAAGAGGGAGGGAGAGGCGGGGGATTGGGGGGAGGAAGGGAAGGGGGAGGGGGGAGGAGTGAGAGAGAGGGGAGGAGTGAGAGAGAGGGGAGAAGGAAGAGGGGGTTCAGGAGAGGGGGAGAGGGGGAAGCAAGGAGTGAGAGGGAGGGAAGAAGGAGCGAGGGAGAGGGAGGGAGGAAGGCGAGAGGGAGGGAGGAAGGCGTGAGGGAATTGGGGGAGGAGGGAAAGGAGGAGGAGGAGGAGGAGGAGGAGGAGGAAGAGGAAGAGGAAGAGGAAGAGGAAGAGGAGGAGGAGGAGAGAGAGGCAGATAGAAAGAGAGAGGAGCAGACATACAGAGAGAGAGAGGAAGAGAGACAGATAGGGAATGGAGAGCAAATAAAACGCGGCGCGAGAATACCGCAGAGTTTTGCATCGCCGCGAACAGTTGTCCCTAATCGTCCCCAATGATCTCTAAAAAGGACAAGAAATCCAAATAGGAAAAAATCACCATAACACAAAATAAACAAGAGAAAGCGGAGAAGAAATCCAAGAGAGACGCCATCGCTTCCCAAGAATAAACCTTCCCAAGAGAAAAGGAAGACGAGAAATCTGCAGGCAGGGAGGCCCAGCATCAGCACCCTCCGCGACGCAGACAGCTGCATGGTACAAGACAAGACATGCGAGGCTAAGAGCACATTCAGAACAAGCGCGTGAAGTGGACAGCAGA
>BOPN01000413.1:265769-278269 GCA_017312705.2 Penaeus japonicus | reverse complement strand
AAAGAAGAAAAAAAAAGAAAGAAGAAAGAAAGAAAGAAAGAAAGAGAGAGAAAGAAGAAGAAGAAGGAGAGAGAGAGAGAGAGAGAGAGAGAGAGAGAGAGAGAGAGAGAGAGAGAGAGAGAGAGAGAGAGGGAGAGAGGGAGGGAGAGAGAGAGAGAGAGAGAGAGAGAGAGAGAGAGAGAGAGAGAGAGAGAGAGAGAGAGAGAGAGAGAGAGAGAGAGAGAGAGAGAGAGAGAGAGAGAGAGAGAGAGAGAGAGAGAGAGAGAGAGAGAGAGAGAGAGAGAGAGAGAGAGAGAGAGAGAGAGAGAGAGAGAGAGAATGAACGAGAGAATGAGAGAGAGAGAGAATGAGAGAAACAGACAGTAAATTAGGTAGTCAGACATACACCCATACAGTCAAACAGACAGACAGACAGGACAAACAGATACATATAAACAGAGCGTATGAGTGAAGTTCTGGTACGGGAGGATGACGGCGGGTGTGAGCGTGGGCGTGCGTGTGCAGATCCGAGCCTGGGTTCGATCCGCCCGCAAATCGAAGCCGAGCCATGCACGAATCCAGTCCCGACAGGCAAATAAAGTCGCAAATATAGGTGAGAGAGAAAGAGAGAGAGAAGGAGAGAGAAGGAGAGAGAGAAAGAGAGAGAGCGAGAATGAACAATGGCCTTGCTATGAGGGCGGCCCGTGATCTATGAGGAGCGGGCGAGGGAGCGCACCTAATGCACCGAAAAGGGGATGGGACGAACAAAGAGCTCCGTCGACTGAACATAACACCATGCATTTTGGACGCGCCCGGGGGTGGGGGTAGGGGTGGGGTAAGGGGGTGGAGATTTACATGCAGAGTCGCCCCCCCCCCTCAACCAGGCACTCCCCACGGGCACACCGCTGCCCTCGAGGGCGTCTTACCTCATCATAAAACCCGTAGACGTAGTCGTTGGCGAACGCCAGCTCCTCCTCGAGGCTGGTGTCCTCGTCCTCGGCGTCGTTGGCCTCGTCCTCGCTCCTCAGCTGGATCTCCTCCTCGTCGTCGTCGTCGCCGCCCTCCTTCTCGGGGCCGGAGAAGCGCGGCGACGGCGACGTCCCCGGGACCTTGGGCGACCTGCGAGTCTCGGGGTCAGCGTGCCTCCCGAGGACGTCCTCCAGGGACCTGCTCCGGGCGCCCGTGTCGCCCACGGCGCCCAGCGTGCCATAGCTGAACAGCGACGAGGCCTCCACGCTCTCGTACTCCTGCTTGGCCAGCAGGCCCGAGTGCGAGAGCGGCGGCAGGTGCATGGGGCGCGAGCTGCTCATCAGCTGTCCGTTGAGGAACAGGTCGTCGGCGCCGATGAAGCCGCCCAGACTGCCCGACGACCTGGGCGAGGGCACGCCCCCGAGTGAGAAGTACTGGCCGCCCTCCTCGGAGAAGCGCGGCGACGGCGACTTGCCCTCGCCGGGGCCGGCGTACGAGTCGGTCCGGACGTACGACGTGAGCTTGGCTGCGTCGGACTCGCTCGGCCGGGGCAGCGACTCGCTGTTGGCGGCGCCGCGGGACAGGAGGCCCATGCAGTTCATCCTGGAGAAGGAGGCGCTGGCCTGGAGCGGGTGAGGACGTCCTTGCATGAGGGCGGGGGCGTGAGTGGCTCGAGGTCGAGGTGTAGTGCCACACCCTACACTACACGGCCAGGGCGATCCCTGCGTTTACATCACTAGCACACAGGGCTTGCGTCACCTCGCTCGAGAGCTATGCAGTTCGTGTCTCTCATCTTGCTAACTATGTTCGGTGGTCGAAACGACGTCTGATAACACAAGGAATAACACAAGAGATAACACAAGGGATAACACAAAGGATAACACGAGAAACAACACGGCCGAACGTTCCCCGGAGCCCACGTTTCTCAACCAAAAAATATAGCCTCACCACGCACGAGCGGCCTAGGCCTGCCGGCCTAGCATGTGAATCGGAGGATTGAAATAGAGAAGAAAGAGATAGGCGATAGATAAAATAATTTGAGAGAGAGAGAGAGAGAGAGAGAGAGAGAGAGAGAGAGAGAGAGAGAGAGAGAGAGAGAGAGAGAGAGAGAGAGAGATAGAGATAGATAGATAGAGAGAGAGAGAAGCGAGGGTCACAAACAGACTTTCGACATAAACAATCAAACAACACGTGTTCTCAGGCACATTCTGTTCCCTCTCAAGACACGGCGTACTTATTCTTTCGCACTCACTTATAAGCGCGTGAGCTCGTGCTTCTGTGTAAATCCAATTTCCTTTTCCGTGCGAAACTGAACGACCGCAACCCCCCCCCCCCCCAAGAAAAGAAAAAAAAAAAAGAAACAGAAAAAAAGGCGCAAAGACGAAATAAAAGGCTCCAAAACCCGCCACTCCGAATGCAATCCTTCCCGCAGCCTCTATACTTTTTTTCTTTCGACTCCCCCTCTTCCCTTATGCCTCCTACCCCCCTAGCCCCCCCCCCCCCCCCTTCAAAATCCCCGCCACACTCCCTCACTCAACGCAGGACGATTCTCTTTGTTCTCTTTGTGCCATTGTTTCTCTCTGTGTCTTTTTCCCTTCATCATTCACTTCTCTTGCATGTAGCATCTGCTTAAGCGCGTGCCATACCCCTACCCCCCTACCCCCCTACCCATTGCTTTTCCCTTCTTTTCTCTTATCTTCGCTTCTCTTCCCTTCTCTTCTCTTTTCCCTTTTCTTCTCTTTTCCGTCCCCTCCCTCCAATCGTTCTCACTGAGACCCACCCCCTCTACCCAACCCCCACCACACCCACACACATACACATACACACAGACACAGACATAGACAGGCACACACACACACACTACACTCGTCTTCGTAATTGCCTTTGTAATTTTTTTCCTCCCTGCGAGGCTACCGACTTTTCTTTTTTTTTCTTCTTCTTCTTTCCTTTGCCACCCCCTCCCCCTCCTCCTCCCCATTATCACGTCTTTCCTCGTCTCTTTATTGTTCTTTTCCTCCTTTCATCTTATCATTCACCTCCTTTCGCTTCTCTCTCACTCTCTCACTCACTCACTCACTCTCTCTATCCTCTCTCACTCACACTCACGTTCTCTTTCTTCCTTTCTTTACTTCTTTCTTTCTTTTCTTTTTCTCTCTTTCGTTGTCTTGTTGTTGTTTTTTTCTTTTTTCTAATAATTCCTCTTTGTTTCTGAACCATTTTTTCTTTCCCTTCTATTCCTTCCATAATCTCTCACTTCCCTTCTCCTTATCTCTCTTTCTAATTCTTATTCTTCCTACCAATTTCATACTCTCTCTCACTCTCTCCCTCTCTCTCTCTGTCTCTGTCTTTCTCATCCTTTCTCTTTCTATTTCTCTCTGCCGAGATTTCCCCAAACTGATGCCATTCTCAGTCGGCCAAGTTGGACACTCGACACTTTCATTTCCCCCTCTCCCCCATCCCCCGTTTTTTCGTTTTTTCCTCTTTTCATCTTTTATCTTTTTCTATTAAGGATTCACCGCCTGTATTTGATTCGTTCGCTCCTCCAGCCTGCTTGTCATCTTCTTCTCATCTTCCTCCCAACCAAATTCCCCTCCCCTCCCTTCCCCTCAATCCCTTGCGTTATTTTTTTTTATCCTTCCCTCATCTAGCCTCTGCTCCTTCTCCTTCTCCTTCCAAATCCTCCTTCCAGAACTCCTTCCCCTCCCAATTTGCTTCTGCTCATTCTCCTCCTCTTTCCCCACTCCCCTCCGCCTTTCCCTTCCCCCTTCCCCTCCTCTTCCCTCTGCCACTACCCCTTCCCCTCCCTTGCCCTTGCCCTTCCTCTTCTGCCTCTGCTACTCTCAACAGCTGACACATATTTCGAGTTTCTGCCGCACTGGGTCACCACAGGCACGTATTATTTTTTCCCTACCCCTTGCCTTCCTCCCTCTCTCTATCGCTCCCCAGCCCCCCTCCCTCCCTCCCTCTCTCGCCTCCCAGCCCCCTTCCTCCCTTCCTCCTTCTCTCCTTCTCTCGCCTCCCAGCCCCCTTCCTTCTTCCCTCCTTCTCTCCTCCCAGCCCCCTTCCTCCTTCCCTCCCTCTCTCACCTCCCAGCCCCCTTCCCTTTCCCTCTTTCTCTCGCCTCCTAGCCCCCCTCCCCCTCCCCCTCTCACCCCCATTCCCATTCCCCCTCCCCTTTTCTCTCGCCTCCCAGACCCCCTTCCCCTTCCCTTTTTCTTTCGCCTCTCCCATACCAATCTAACCCCTTTCCCTCCAACCGATCTCCAGCCCCTTCGCCCTTCCTCCCTTCCCCCCCTTCTCCCCTTCCCCCTCCCCCCATTCCCTCCACCGTAAGAGCGATGGCTTCGTCTACACCAGCCTCGCCCCTCGGAGATAACTCGCCGCCCTCGGTCAGCTCTGGGATTCGCCCTCACCGCCCGCCGCCCGCCGCTACCACTTCCCCTCACACTTGGAGAAGGAAAAAGAGGAGGAAAAAGAGGAGGAGAAGGAGAAGGAGAAGGAGAAGGAGGAGGAGGAGGAAGAGGGGGAGGAGGAGGAGGAGGAGGAGGAGGAGGATGGGGAGGAGGAGGAGGAGGAGGAAGAAGAAGAAGACGAAGAAAAAGAAAAAGAACAAAGGAAGAAAAAAAGAAAGAAAAAAAAACAAAGCGAAATAGAGGAGCGAATCAAAGAAAAGTGACCAGAAAGAAGAGAAGACGACATTACGAGAGAGACTCGCCCCTCACATCCTCACATTCGTCGAAGGGAAAACCCGAGGCGAAGGAAGTCTCTGCAGCCTATGTCTCTGTCTCTCCTCAGGCCTCACACCTGATACCTTCTGCACTTTCCGTTGCCTTTCCCCTCTTTCTCTTTCCCTCTTTTCCTTCCTTCCTTCCTTCATTCATTCATTTCGCCCTCCTTCCTTCTTTCTTTCCTTCTTTCCTTCCTCACTTCCCTCCTTCCCTACTCATTCCTACATTTTTCTTCCTACCCTTCCTTTTCCATCACTCCACTCCCACCCCCTTACCTTCTTTTATTTTATTTTATTTTATTTTCCTTTCCTTTGCTTTCCCTTCCTTTCCTTTCTTCTCCTTCTTGTCTTACTTTCTTTCCACATTGCTTCCTCCCATCCTTCTTTACCTTCCCTTCCCCTTCCCCTTCCCCTTCTTCCCTTTTTTCTCTTCCCCTTCCCCTTCCCCTTCCCCTTCCCCTTCCCCTTCCCCTTCCCTTTCTCGCTGTTCCCGCTCACGCGGCGAGTCTCCACAGGACATTTCATCCACACCTCCAAACTGTATTTTAAAGTTTTGTCGAACTAAAGCCATTATATCAGACAATAGATCCGCACCCTTCCCTTCTCTCCTCCATCTCTCTTCGTCTCTCTCTCGCTCTCTCGCTCTCTCGCTCTCTCTCTCTCTCTCTCTCTCTCTCTCTCTCTCTCTCTCTCTCTCTCTCTCTCTCTCTCTCTCTCTCTCTCTCTCTCTCTCTCTCTCTCTCTCTCTCACTCTCGCTCTCGCTCACCCTCACTCTCTCACACATTCCTGACGGACAATGCAGGAAAAAATGGAGGAGGAGGAGAAGGAGGAGGAGAAGCATAAGTTTTAGGAGAAGGAATAGGAGAAAAAGGAGGAAGAGAAAAAAGGAAGAAGAGATCAGAAGGGAATGATTATCGAAGAGGAAAGCGGAGCAGCGAGAAGAGCGCGCCGAGGCGGCCCAGCCACTAAACACCGAGCAATATTAGCAAACTTATGCCCTCAGACTACGTGGCTCGTTCCCATACGTCAGCCTTCCGTCTACCTCGTGTGCCACGCAATAAAAACTCCATACTTCATACTCCATACTCCATACTCCATACTCCATACTCCACGCTCCACACTCCCCGATTCACACTCCCCGATCCACATTCCACGCATTCAACATTCCATTCTCCAGGCACCACACTGTGCATTCCACATCCCACACTCTAAACTCAGCACCTTTCAACACTAAGCATACATACATACATACATCCGTGCCGGCACGTACCATGTTCAGAAGCCAACAAAACGCTTTAGCGCATATCAGTACTCAAGCTTTAAGAATACAGCATAGCAACATGTGCTTGAATGTAGAGACTAATATAATTATAATCTATTAGAAGGCGATTGTGTGAGAATTACACATGCGTCTTTAAATCCGCAAATATTAAAAATGGATAAAATAAGGAGGAGCAGGAAGAAGAAAAAGAAAGAGGAGGAGGAGGAGGAGCAAGAAGAAGAAAAAGAAAGAGGAGGAGGAGCAAGAAGAAGAAAAAGAAAGAGGAAGAGGAGCAAGAAAGAGAAAAAGAAAGAGAAAAAGAAAGAGGAGGAGGAGCAAGAAGAAGAAAAAGAAAAAGGAGGAGGAGCAAGAAGAAGAAAAAGAAGGAGGAAGATGAAAAGCAAGAGCAAGAAGAGGATAAAAAAGAAGAGTAAAAGAGGAAGAGGAGGAGAAACAGTAAAAGAGGAAGAGGAGCAGGAAGTAGAAATAGGAGAAGAGGAAAAAAGTGGGGGAAGATGAGGAGCACGAGCAGGAAGAGAAAGAAAAAAAAGTAAAATAGGAAGAGAAAGAGTAAAAGATTAAGAGGAAGAAGAAGAAGAGGACAAGGAGGAGGAAAAGGGTAGAAGAAGAAGAAGAAGAGGAAGAGGAAGAGGAAGAGGAAGAGGAAGAAGAAGAGAAAGAGGAGAGGAGGGCGTCCAAAGTGCAAGCGTGACTTTAAGAGCGGGAAAATAATCTGGTCAGGGATGACGAAATATCCTTCCTGGTGACCTTGGCAACGTTGGCACTCTTTTGGCAACCGTCCTCACCTCTCGTCACCATATGGCACTTTAGGGTACTGTTTCGGACACCACCTGGCACTACGGCGCCCTCTGACACCTCTATGGCACCTCTTAAAATCCTTCTGGAAATTCTGGGTAATCTTCGACACCACTTGACATTTTGCTGAACCTTTGACACCTTCTGGTATTCTATGATACTCATTAATAGCCTGCCACACCTCTTGGCTTGTGTATGGCACTCTCGACACCTGGCATTGCGGAGTCCGTTGACACCGATCGATACTCTATTGCACTTGTCTTAATATTACTGATAAGCTTAAACACTTCATTGGCACCTGTCGACACGCATCGACAGTCTACGACACTCCTTTAATCTGTTCTTGACATCCTTTTGGCACCGTTTGACACCGCAGAACCATCCGAAATCTTCCGACACCCACACTCCACATCGGAGGCAATGGATGCGGAGATAAAGGATTTATCTAACGTCCAGAGAAGGAAATTCACGGTCTTTCTCGGGGTCTGGGGTCTGGGGTTGGGGTCTGGGGTACGGGGTTGAGGTCGGCGGCGGGGTACCGCGTCGGGGGCTATAAAGGCGACATGAACGTTATGGGAGAGAAGAGAGGGAGGTGCAGCGAAAACAGAATCATGTGGAGGTAGAAATGTGTAGGCAAGCGTGTATATGTATATATTTATGTATATGTATATGTATGTTTATCTACCTATCTATCTATATCTATATAAAGAGAGAGAGAGAGAGAGAGAGCGAGAGAGAGAGAAGTGGGGGGAATGAGAGAGAGAGGGGGGGATGTGGAGGATGAGGAGGGTGGGGGAGAAGGGTCAGAGGGGGAAGGGGGGAAGGGGGGAGGGAGGTTCTCATTCAACTCTCCCATTCCTTGGTCGGCGGGACCCATTCATGCCGCGTTCATTCATAACATCTTTACAAGTATTACCCACTCTCTCTCTGTCTGTCTGCCTGCCTGTCCGTCTGTTTGTCTGCCTGCTTGTCTGTCTGTCTGTGTCCTAATCCGAATTTACCAGAATAATTAACGTTAAATCAATAACAATCACATCATTTGACATTCTCTATGCTTCATTCATCATCGCCCCCCCCCCCCCCCCCCCATCCCACCCCCACACATTACTTTTAAATACAAATATAATATTCCTGATCTTCATAATAATGTATCTATTGACATTTTTTTCTCCCCTGTGTCACTCACGCAACCTATACAAGTACATAATTTTCCTTTCTCTTCTTTTCTTTTCTTTCTTTTCCTCTACAATTACCATAACTGTCTTTATTATGATATCTAATTGTCGAGTTTTTCCAATTAAACATTTTTTTTTTCATCCACACACGATTTTTTCTTTTCTTTTCGTTCAAAGGATATATCGCTGCGATTTCATTCCGCTTCACGAAAATGGTGAAAACGGTGGTGATGGTGGTGAAGATGGTTCTTATGGTGGTGATTTTAACGATGATGATGATAAAGATGAGATAATGAATAAGACGAACCTCATTTTCATCCAGATTCCCCGCTCCCTCCCCCCAACCGCCCAATCCAGCCACGAATACCCCCCCCCCCATCCCACCCCTTATATACCCAACACCACAAGATTAAAATGAATAAATAATACAAATAGAAAAGTAAAAAAACCTAATAAATAAACGAAACAAATAAACAAAAAAACAACAGATCACCACCATCTCGAAAACCCCGCCTGCAACAAATTCACTTTCCTTTAGCCAGATCCCTCACGCACTGCACAAGCAAGCAAACCTACAAGTCTCCAAAAGGAAGGCACTCCATCTTTCCCGCATCCTTCCGCCCCTCCCCCTCCCCAGCCCCCCCCCCCCCCAGACGGTAGTTAACGATGACGCTAACGACTTCGTTCTACGGGCCCAGATTCCCATTAAAACCCCGACTGCGGCCGCCAGGCAATAGGGAAGGATATAGAGAAGGAGAGAGGACAGATGGAGAGGGGAAAGGGGGGAGGAGGGGGAGGGGAGGAGGAGGAGGAGGAGGAGGAGGAGGAGGAGGAGGAGGAGGAGGAGGAGGAGGAGGAGGAGGAGGAGGAGGAGGAGGAGGAGGAGGAGGAGGAGGAGGGGGAGGGGGAGGAGGAGGAGGAGGAGGGGGAGGAGGAGGGGGGGAGGAGAGGGGGAGAATGGAAGGACACAGAGAGGGTGAAACAGGAGGAGGAGGAGAAGGAAAAAAGAAAAGACGAGCGAGAAAGAGAAAGAAAAGAATTCTTTTAAATTCGACCTGATAACTCAAAATAAAACTCCACATCCAGAAAGAAAAACAAGAACGACCCCTCCCCCCCCAAAAAAAAGGAAAAAAAAGGAAAAACAAGAAAAGGAAAAAAGAAAAAAAAAGAAAAGAATAAAATATACATACATACATACATGCACACATATATATATAAATGTGTATATATGTATATATTTATATATATATGTATATATAAATAAATATATAAATAAGACCAAATTCCACTCTAATCATCGGCACCGTCCCACGACCGAGGAGACAGGCAGGCAGGCAGGCGTTCTCGGACCTGTTCCTCGGTCTGATTTACGGGAGCTGGCTTCGTCCCGGTAATAATGTCCCTGGACGATGATTTTGACCTCAGGAGGGGACACAATAAAAAGAGGGGAGGGGGAGGGGGAGGGGGAGATGGGGGGCTCCGGAGGGGGAGATAGGAGGAGGTGGGGAGTGCTGAGCGAGTAGGAGAGTATTGGAGATAGATAGATAGATAGATAGGATGAAAAATAGATTCGGAGGTAGAAAGGCGAGAGGAGGAAGAGCGAGTGTGAGAGAATAGGAGATAGGTAAATGGATAGAATGAGGGAAAGATTGACAGGTGGATCATGCGATAGAGCGAGGCAGAAAGAGAGGCAGAGAGACAGATATATTGGGAAAAGGGATTTAGTTACTGGAATAGGAAAGAGGAAAAGATAAAGGTAGAGATAGGGAGTAAAAATACACTAAATGAATAAATGAGTGAATGAATTAATTAATCAATGAGAGATGGAGGGGGAGGGGGAGAAGGAGGTGGAGGGAGGGAGGGAAAGAGGGAAGGCGGGGGGAGGGAGGGAGGGAGGGAGGGAGAGAGAAAGAGATAGAGAGCGAAAGAGAGAGAAAGAGAAAAAGAAAGAGAAAAAGAACAAAGGAGAGAGAGAGAGAGAGAGAGAGAGAGAGAGAGAGAGAGAGAGAGAGAGAGAGAGAGAGAGAGAGAGAGAGAGAGAGAGAGAGAGAGAGAGAGAGAGAGAGAGAGAGAGAGAGAGAGAGAAGGGTCACGCGACGACGTTCCGGCGAGAGAAATAATGGGAATGTCCCCCGTGAAGAGGATTGATCGCCGCCGCCATCGACAAGTCCTACAAATGAAGGAAGGGAAGGAAGGAAGGAAAGGAAGGAACCTGATGATGATGCTGGTGGTGATAATGATAATGATGATGAGGAGGAGGAGGGGGAGGGGGAGGGGGGGAGGGGGACGAGGACATATACACAACTGCATAATGAAGTAGATAACAACACAAAGGCCCTTTGCAACTCGGTCCACTCGACAGGACGTTAATACACCATCTATGAGAGAAACGCATTCATCATAGCAGCCGGCGCATGCACACCTATTACGGAGGGAAAACATAATCCAGTGGATTAACCCCCCCCCCCTTCCTAATCCCAATCCTCCATCACCCTCTATCCTTCCCTCTTTCCTCCTCTTACATAACCATCCTTCTTCGCTCTCCCCCACCCCCTTTTCTCACAGCCACCTTCCTCCTCCCTTCTTCCTTCCTCCTCATTCCATTCCATGTCTATTCCACTCTTCTCCTCAGTCCCTCCTTTCCCTAACCGCGTCCTCCCCTCCCTTCCCCACTCCCGTCTTTCTACTTAACACTCCTTCCCCTTTACCTTCCCTCCCTCCCTTCTCCCTTCTCCCTTTCATTCTTTCTTTCTTCCTTCCTATCTTTCTTCCATCCATCCCCACCCCCATTCACCTATCCGCCCGTCCTTCCATCCAAATCCCACCTACCCACCCATACACTTATCGACCCATACACCCACCCACCCACCCATCCACCCACTCACCCATACATTCACCCAAACCACCCACCCACCCACCAACCTACCGATCCAGCCCCCCCCCCTCCCTCCCCACCCTCCTTGGCCACTCAAGGGCCCTCCAGTTATTTCGGCAGCGGCGAAGTGTTGATGAAGATAAGGTAAAGGCAGAAACGAATAATTCCTTTGGTCTCTCTCTCCCTCTTTCCCTCTTTGGTCCACTCCACTTCCGCCCTTAGGCTCTCTCGGTCCGAGGGGCGAGGATAGCGTGCGCTACCTCGACCTCGAGCGAAATACAAATGCGATACGCTCTTCGAGTATGGAGAAAATAAGCGAATTAAAATGATTAGGATCCTAAGGAGACCGATTTGGTGCAAGGGCTCTGGCCTGGCACGAAAAAAAACACGCCAGAATACACACACTACACTACGCTACACACACTACATTACAATACACTACACTACACACATTACACTACACTACACTACACACATTACACTACATACGACACACACACATATTCGAAAAAAAAGTGCGCATACCAATACATGTGTACGCGTCTATGCGTATGCGAGAGAGAGAGAGAGAGAGAGAGAGAGAGAGAGAGAGAGAGAGAGAGAGAGAGAGAGAGAGAGAGAGAGAGAGAGAGAGAGAGAGAGAGAGAGAGAGAGAGAGAGAGAGAGAGAGAGAGAGAGAGAGAGAGAGAGAGAGAGAGAGAGAGAGAGAGAGAGAGAGAGAGAGAGAGAGAGAGAGAGAGAGAGAGAGAGAGAGAGAGAGAGAGAGAGAGAGGGAGAGAGAGAGGGAGAGAGGGAGAGAAAGAGAGAAAGAGAGAGAGAGAGAGAGAGAGAGAGGGAGAGAGAGAGAGAGAGAGAGAGAGAGAGAGAGAGAGAGAGAGAGAGAGAGAGAGAGAGAGAGAGAGAGAGAGAGAGAGAGAGAGAGAGAGAGAGAGAGAGAGAGAGAGAGAGAGAGAAAGCGACTTCGCAAGTGTCGTGGCAAAGCGGCATGGCATAACGTGCTTTTTCAGAGTTTAATTAGTAAGTAGTTGGTGCAGCAGGACAATAATTACCGGACTTCAGTGGCCAAGCATAATTCAGAATTCATACAGTAATTACGTTTCACCACGGGGGAGGGAGGGAGGGGGGAGGGGATGGGGGGAGAGAGAAAAGGAGCTTGGAAAGCCTCTTGGCAAACAAGCTTGGCTCACGACAGGTACATGCGTATAATTGTTTCATTACAACACAAGGAAATCGGGCCGTTTCGGGTTGGCCTTGAAAATGAAGTGGTGGCAGGGCTCTCTTTCGCTCTTTTTTTCTTTCTGTTTTTGTTCTTTCTTACTCTTTCTCTCACTCTTACTCTTACTCTTTCTCTCACTCTTACTCTGTCTATTTCTCTCGCTCTTACTCTTACTCTCACTCTTTCTCTTTCTCTCACTCTTATTACTCTTTCTCTCACTCTCACTCTTTCTCTTTCTCTCACTCTTACTCTTTCTCTCACTCTTACTCTTTCTATTTCTCTCACTCTTACTCTTTCTCTTACTCTTTCTCTCACTCTTACTCTTTCTCTCACTCTTACTCTTTCTCTCACTCTCACTCTTTCTCTTTCTCTCACTCTCACTCTTTCTCTCACTCTTACTCTTTCTCTCACTCTTACTCTTTCTCTTTATTTCCCTGTATCTCATATACATGCTACACTTCTATATCATCAATAGCATATC
>BOPN01000413.1:258269-260769 GCA_017312705.2 Penaeus japonicus | reverse complement strand
AAAAATAATAATAATAAATAAATAAAACTAGAAAAAGAGTTAGAAAACGAAGGAAGGAAGGAAGGAAGGAAGGAAGGAAGGAAGGACGAAAGGAAGGACAAGAAGAAAAAGTTTCATTAGTAAAAACACGAGCAACAAAATGAGGTTGCAGAGCAGCGGCGGCGCCAGCACTCCAACGACCGGCCGTGCCATCCCGTGCCCTTAGAGCAACTTCGCTTTTAAAGCCCCCTTTAAAGCAGGAGGAGACCATAGGGAAGTGGGTAGTCGCGGCGGAAAATCTCTCTTTCTCTCTATCTCTTTCTGGCTTGCTCGCTCACTCACTCACTCACTCACTCACTCACTCACTCACTCACTGGCTCACTCACTCACTCACTCACTCACTCACTCACTCACTCACTCACTCACTCACTGGCTCATTCATTCGTTTATTCAGTCACTCAGTTACTCACTCATTCACTCACTCCCTACCTCCTCACTCACTCACCCATGCACTCCCTACCTTCTCACTCACTCATCCACGCCTTCCCTACCTCCTCTCAATCCCTGGTGCTAGGATTATATTTCTCAAATAATAATACCTTTATGGATGGAGATTAAAGCCTCTTTTTTAGAATAAAAAAGTGAAGGTTTCGCCTTTTGATGTCGCTAAAATATGTATAGGTTTATAAAGCATCAATTTCACACTCGCACTCCCATTCCTACTCCCACTTTCACACCCATACTCCCAACACCCTTTTCCACTCCCACTCCCACCTCTCCTTCTACTACCCCCTCTTCCTCTCCCACCCCCTCTTCCACCCCCACTCCCACTCCCACTCCCACTCCCACTCCCACTCCCATACCCACTCCCACCCCCTTCCCTCTCATTCAAACACGTGTCATTCACAAAACAGGAGCATAAGGCTGATGTTTTCTTCCCTTTTAATAAGGATGCCCTGTCATTAACGAGCCAAAAGACAGGCGACCTTTGGAGAATATATGATACACGTATGCTTGGTAAGACAAACGTTGCTATGGTGATTGAAAGTACCACTATCAAACAATGATTATATCAACAACAAAGCGCTAATCCCGTTTGTCGTTTGCCTTGCCGTTATGGTCATTATACACAATTCCACAACAATATATTGCTGACATCACTACTGCTGCTGCTACTACTATCACTACCACTACTATTACTAAAGCTTCTGTTGTTTTCATCAATACCACAATCACTGCGCAATTACTACAAGGACTGATGCTAATACTACTACTACCCCCCTTAAAAAGTCACAAATCTTACTGCTGATACTGATACCATAACTATAATTATTACCTTTAATACAACTCCTAGCATAACTAGTAAAACTGCAACCACTACATCTACTAGATAAATCACAACGGGGAATATTACACCAACATAGACCAAAATTTCCAAATCACCAAATCAACAATAATGAACAAAGTAAAAAAATAAATAAATAAATAAAATCACAACGGGAAATACTGCACCAATAATAAACAAAGCAATAATCACAATAGGGCCAATCATGAATCAGATCGCAACGAAATTCTAAAGCCCCATAATAACAAGAAACGACAACAACAACAGCAACAACAACAAGAAGGAGAGGGAACGTAACAAAGGGCCTCGGGAGACACACACCGCCCCTTACACTACCACCCCCACCCCGCCCACAAAACAAAACAAAAAAATAAAAAAAGATCTACCCCATCCTGAGGAATAATCTGGAATCAATCTCACTTCCCTTCCTTCTCCCTTCCTTCTCCCCTCCTTCCTTTTCCTCTCCCCTCTCTCCTTCCCTCTCCTTTCCCTCCCTTCCCTATCTTCTCCTTCCTCTCCTTTACCCTTCCTCGACGCCGAAGTAGATTCTACCCCATAAGGGAACCCCCTCCCCTCCCCCCTATCTGCCTCTTCCACCCTTTTCTAGTCGTTCTCCTCCTCACCATCCCCCTCTCTTCCTCTCATGTGTCTACTACCATTTTTTTCTCTCTTTGTCTTTGATTTCCCTTCCTTTCCCATCATTTCCCCTTCCGATTCCATCCCATCCCCTCCCCTACCTTCCTTTCCCATCCCATCCCATCTCATCCCTTCCCTTACACTCCCATCCCATCCCATCCCATCCCATCCCAAACCCCAACCCTTCCACTCCTATCCCAATCAAACCCCATCCCATCCCATCCAATCCCTTCCACTCTTATCCCAATCAAATCCCATTCCATCCATTCCCTCCCACTCCCATCCCATCCCATCCTATCTTATCCCATCTCTTCCGTTCCCATCCCTTCCCCCAACCTCTCTCTTTCTCTCTCTCCCTCCCTCCCTCCCCCCCTCCTTCCCTCCTTCCCTTTCCCTCCCTCTCCCTCCCTCCCTCTCCCTCCCTCCGTCCCTCCCTCTCCCTCTCTCTCTCTCCCTCCCTCCCTCCCCCCTCCCCCCTCACAGCAACAGCAGCAGCAGCAACTTGCGGATTCCCAGATTCTCGTCTATCACAAGAGCTTT
>BOPN01000413.1:233269-245769 GCA_017312705.2 Penaeus japonicus | reverse complement strand
AATACATACACACGCACACGCACACGCACACGCACACGCACACGCACACACATACACACATTTACATCATCAATGTTTACTCATTCATTTGTTTATATATACATCTCTTCTCCTCTATTCTTTTTAATCATATCTCCATCTCTTTTCACTTTCATTCTGTAATTCAACTATATCTGCAATCATAGCCAAGCCTTTTTCCGTGGTGTTGCAGAGGCAGGTTTAAAAGGCGAGCACTACAGGCAGCCGCCAATCAGCTGATCCGCCAAAGACTTAAAAATGTACGCCCTCACCCCCTCACCCCCTTCTCGCCCCCTACCCCCCCCCCCTCCTATTAACTTCCACGCCGTTCGCACCAAACCCGCAGGGACGATCGACGCACGCCCTCAATTCCGCGGGCGTGCACCACGTGTAACATTTCCGGTGCCGCGTAAGACGTGTCCACCCCCCCCCCCCCTCTTCCCTCCATCCCCACTACACTCCCCCCCCCTTTTTTTAGGCTAAGACCGAGGTTACGCTTCTGATTCGATGGCCACGCCTTATTGGGGAAGAGGGGGGGAGAGGGAGAGGGAGGAGGGGGGAGGGAGGGAGGGAGGAAAAGGGAAGAGGGGGAGGGAGGAATGAGAAAGGGGAAGAGGGGGGAGGGAGGGAGATGTGGAAGGAGGGAGGGAGGAGGGAAAGGGAAGGGGGGAGGGAGGAGATAAGGAGGGAGGGAGGAGGAGGAGGAAGAGGGGGAGGGGGAGGAAGAAGGGAGGGAGAGGGAGGAGGGGTAGGAAGAGAAAAGGAGGGAGGGAGGGAGAAGGAGAGAAACGGAGGGAGGGAGGGAGAGGGAGGAGGGAGAGGGAGAGAAAAGGAGGGAGGGAGGGAAAGGGAAGAGGGGGGGAAGGATAAAGGGAAAGGGAAGAGGGGGGAGGGAGGGAAAGAAAGGGAAGAGGGGGGAGGGAGGGAAAGAAAGGGAAGAGGGGGAGGGAGGGAGAGAGAGAAAAGGGAGGGAGAGAAAATGAGGGAAAAGGTGTGGAAGGGAGGGAGGGAAAGAGGGAAAAGGTGTTGAAGGGAGGGATGGAAGGAGGGACAAGGTGGGGAAGGGAGGGAGGGAGGGAGGGAGAAGGAAGGGGAGGGGAAGGGGGGAAGAGTGCGGGTGTATATTATTACCTCATACTTTCTTCCTGCGAGAACGAGGGTTTCATTACGAGCTTTTAGAATGGTGAAAAGCCCTCAAGGTGACGCTACGCCCCTTCCACTAACAACCCACCATGGATAATAACACGCCCGCACGTCACTTGTCTGTCTCCCTCAAACTCTCTTTCTCTTTCTCGTTCTCGTTCTCGTTCTCGTTCTCGTTCTTTCTCGTTCTTGTTCTTGCTCTTGTTCTCGTTCTTTCTTTCTTTCTCACTCACTCACTCACTCACTCCCTCAATCACACATGTCCCCAGCACATCCATTTCCTACACTACTTAGAACCTCATTTACCAGCTCCAACACTACGCCCACTACGCTTTTTAATTAACACCAACTCACTTACTCTTCGCCCACGCCCACGCCAGCGCCCGCGCCCGCGCGACACGGACCTCGGCAGGATCCATCGCCCGCCAATGCCCTCACGCCACACACAAACTTCAACTAACAGGTGACGACCGCGTAAATAAACGGAGGGCTTGGGTGGACCGTCATCTATGCCTGTACGTCTCTCTCTTCTCTCTCTCTGGATTTCCTTTTCTTGTCTTTTATTTTTTTCCATTCATTCTTTCTTATTTTCTTTCTTTCTAACGCTAACTCTCTCACTATACTATACTATCCTATCCTCAATCCTCTATTCCCACTCTCTAGAAAGCCTTAGTTACTCGGTATCTCCCTCCCTCTCCCTCCCTCCCTCCCTCTTGCCCCAACCAGCCTCCTCGCCTCACTAACCTCAGTCCCGACGGACCCTATAAAAATCTGCGTTTCCTTCCCTTTCGGGGGCAAACACTCCTACCGGCCATGCTGTTGCAACGGAACAACGACCCGTCGGCGTTTCATCGCTTCATTTGCAATCAAACCGGGCGAGAGTCCCAGCGACCTCCAGCAACGGCGCAATTCGCTCGCTTCGTGCGCATGCAGCAGGCAGGTAGGTCTAATTCTTGGTTCTCGCATCGACAGAGCACGGCCTGGCCTAGTCCCCCGTCCCCCCCCCCCCTCTTTACTTGCTTCCTCCCTTATCCCTTCCCTCCCTCGCCCACCCACCGATCCTCACATGCTAATCTAATGCATGACAATGACGTCATCAAACAGAGCCGCTCTCTGCAACAACCCTCTCTCCCCACCCCACCCCACCCCTGCAACGACTCCCTTCCCCCCACATCAAGGAACGAATTATCGCAAGAACTTTTGTGCCTTTTAAAGTGTCGATGAAATTCCTTCCTGTCTCGTCTTTTCCGCTCTTCTCACTCACTCACTCACTCACTCACTCACTCACTCACTCACTCACTCACTCCACTCTCTTGCCTCTTCTTCCTTTCCTCTTCTCTCTTTTCTCTTTCTCTCCCTTTCTCCCACTCTCTCTCTTTTCCTCCTTATCTCCCGCTCCTCCCCATCCCTCCTTTCGCACAAAGACGTGAATTTTCTCCGCAAACACTTCCCTGGCGTCGCGCTGTCAAAAACTGGATAATAAGCTTACCACGTCTACCTACCCCCTGCCCCTGCCCTTGTCCCCTTCCCTTCCCCTCGACCTTGCCTTACACTTCTTGACCCTAGCCCCTATCCCTGCACTTGCCTCATCCCTGCGCTGCCCATGGCCCTTTGCTGTTTCTTTCCCTTACCCCCTGCCCCCTGCCCCTTGCCCCTACCCCTGCCATTGCCCTTGCCCTTGCCCCCTGCTCCCTACCCTTGCCCTTAACCTTGCGCCCTTTTCCCGTTACACTCGCTCCACTTACCTGTACTTCCGCACGGTCTCATGCATCATCCTTCGACACCAAGGAAACTCAACGCTATCTTACCTGTAAATTCAGAGAAAAAAAATGTATTAGCATTATGGAAATGAAAACAACAAATATCAAATATTTTGTTTCTCTTACCTTGTCTTTCAAATCCCCCCCCCCCCCCCCCCCCCCCCCCCCCCTCCAAAAAGAAAAAGAAAAAATAACACTCCTCTCCTTCTCCCCCTCTCACCCTTCCCCCCTCCCTATCCCGTTTGGTTCCAATGGCAGCGTCCCACCGACTCACCTATCCCACCTACCCCACCTACCCCATTTACCCCCCCCCCCTCCACATCTCCGTCTGGCGCCGCGTAAACAGCGTCTTATAACAGGTAAACAAACGGCGGCAGCGAGGCGGTGTACCACTAACTGTGTACCTGACACGTAAATACTGCACGTCGGCCGAAGGGGAGGTTAGGCGAGGGGAAAGGTGAAGAAGGGGGGAGACCGCCCTCCCTCCTCCACCCTTCACCCTCCCTCCTCCAGTCCCAACCCTCCCTCCTCCAATCTTCAACCTCCCCTGTCTTCTCTTCCTCTTTCCGCTTATCCCCCCCCCCCCACCTCCACTCCTATACCAGTATGCCACCCTCTCTCCTTTTCCTTCCTCCTTCCTCCCCCTCCCCCCTCCTACCCCTTCGTCTTTCCCACTTTATGCTTTCTTCATGGGGTGAGGGGCGGGGGTGAAAGAGGGTGAAAACCGCCTCCCCCCCCCTCTTCTTTCGCTTCCCCTTTCGCCGCTGCCTCCGCCTCCTCCTCCTCCTCCTCCTCATCCCCTTCCCCCTCCTCATTCGACGTTTCCCCTCTGCGTTTCCTTCTCCCCTCTCATCTCCTTCCCTTTTATCTTCCTTTATGTCTCGTAAATTACACTATCTTGTGTCTGAATATTGTGTTCGTTCAGATGCAACGATGATCTCCGTACTGATGATGATGGTGGTGGTGGTGGTGGTGATGATGGTGATGATAATGATGCAACGATAATCTCCATACTGATGGTGGTAATAATGATGATGATGATGATGATGATGATGGTGGTGGTGGTGGTGATGCTGATGGTGATGATAGTGATGATGGTGGTGGTGGTGATGATGATGATGATGATAGTAATGACAATGAACACTTCCGTGAAAATCCCCACGCAAAGCAACATGAACCAATAAAAACATCAACAAATACCAATAAACATTTTTATCATCATCACCATCATTACTCAAGGAAAACATCATTAACCTTTCAAACGAACAGAAACAAATGATGAATAATATTTTTTCAAAAACTCTCCGCTCCTATAAAAAAAATAAATAAAAGAAAATAAAATAAAAATTGATGTCGCTCTTGTTTTAACTTTACACAAAGGACTGAAAAGGGAAGAAAAGAAAAGAAATGAAAACAATCGAGAAAATGTAAATAAAGAGAGTAAAGGGAGGAGGGGAAGAGCGGGGGGGGGCGCAGAGGTAAACAAGAAAAGGGAAACAAAAGTTAAAAAGAAAAAGAGTGAGAAAGAAAATGAAAATATGGAAAATAAAATTGAATAAAGAAAATAAATAAAAAAAGAAGAAAAGATTACCAAGGAACCAATATAAATATAAATAAAAAATATATATATAAAATGGAGAAAAAAAAACGAAAAGAAAAAGACAAAGCAGAGGAAAAAGGAAAAAAAACAAAAACACAAGAGAATAAAGTGATAGAAAATCACAACAGACGACCCCCTCCCCTAAAAAAGATAAACCAAAACCGAGAAAAAAAAAAAAAAAAAAAAAAAAAAAAACATTCGTCTCCCTTAGGCCAGAGCGAAGCACCACGGAAGACGCCTCAAAGAAGCATCACTTCCTACCAGGCGTCTTCTCGCTTGGAGGTGACGAAGATGCAGAGTTAAGGCAGCAGGGAATTCTCTTTAATCCTGTTTGTTTTTCTATCATGAATTAAAAAGAAGATAAACAAGTGAATATATAAATACATATACTAATAAATACACTAATTAATACTAAATATACTAATATACTAATAAATAAATATAATATAAATAAGATATAAATATAAATATACTAATAAATAAATCTAATAAATACATAAACAAATAAACAAATACATAAACAAATAAATAAATAAACAAATAATTAAATACATATACAAATAAATAAATACTTAAATAAATAAATAAATAAACAAATAAATAAATAAATAAACAAACAAATAGCGGGTAAAAAAAAGAGATAAGGACACGACGTTCGGGAATGAGCCACAAAGAATAGTGCGGCAAAACTCTTGGGATATCATCCGCCGTGTTTCACATATGACGTTTTCATTCAGGCTACCTAGCATGTGCTACAAAGACCCGTGTGTGATTATTCTATCTCAACTGAGGATCGAATTAAGTTATACCTCAAATTTGTAATATAATATTACAACATAGTATGATAGCCATATATTAAACGTATCGAAGTTCGTCCACGCCACTGCAGTTAGCCTGTGATGAATGCATAGACGGGGGGGGGATACAAAACCTTCACATTCAAAGGAGTAGGAGTAGGAAGAAGAGGAGGAGGAGGAGGAGGAAAGAGAAGACAAAGGAAAAAAAACAGTAGAAGAAGAAAGGAGGAGGAAGCAAAAGAGAAAGAAAAAACAAGAAGTAAGTATATAAGAAAGGAAGAAATGGAAGAGAAGAACAACAAGGACGAATAACAATCACCTAAAGCGGGACATCACCCCCCTCCCCCTCCCCCCATCCCCTCCCCCCCCCCAATGAAAAAAAAAAAAAAAAAAAGTCCAAATTTCTTTCCTTCGAGTCCAGGCAGGCTACGCACGCCCTGACCTCGGTTCCATAGCCTCGGCGGCGTCGGCTTTAAAAAATGCAACGCTTTATTCCCATCGATTCCCATGGACGTCGGACGTGTTAAATCGTGTTTCTTCTTTTTATTTCTGGCGAAGGATATTGACACTCGCTCTTTCTTCTCAATCTGCTCTTCTCCTCACTCGGTTCTTGATATCTCTTGCTCTTGCTCTTTCTCTTCCCCTTTCCTTTTCTTTCTCTACCCCTTTCCTTTTTTCTTCTTTTTCTCCTTTTCCTTTTTCTCCTCTTTTTTTTTCTTTTCCTTTTCCCTCTCACAAAAACAGAAACACCCTAGAACAAGAACAATAAAAGAAGTAATAACAATATCAACTACAAATACAAAAGAAAACAAAAGACGAAAAACAAAAACACACACAAAAAGACAAAGAACAAAGAACGAAGGATAAAAGAAAAAAAAAGTCGAAACAAAACAAACAAAAGACGTGAGAACAAAGAACAAACAACGAGCGACAACAACAAAAACAACAAAGCATTAAGAAGGCCCGCCCCACTGTTCGCTTTCTTAATTCCTCAATTACGCAGAAACACACACGCGTTGCCGCTCCCAGCTGGGTACGGAATATCGACTTACTATAAAGACAAACACAGCGAGCCAGCGAGCGATCGGGAGAGAAAGAGAGAAGTCGGAGGGAGGGAGGGAGGGAGGGAGGGAGGGAGGGGAAGGATTGGAAGTAGGGGTAGAGGGAGGGTGGAAGGGGAAATGAGGAATGGAGGGAATGAGTTGGGGGAGGGAAGAGGCATATGTGGTTAAAGACGAGTGTGTGTGTGTGTGTGTGTGTGTGTGTGTGTGTGTGTGTGTGTGTGTGAGAGAGAGAGAGAGAGAGAGAGAGAAAAGTGAGGGGGAAAGGGAGAGAGGGATAGTGAGAGGGAAAGAGGGAGGAAGATAGAAAGAGAAAGAAGAGAGAAGAGAGAAAAGAGAGGAGAGAGAGAGAGAGAGAGAGAGAGAGAGAGAGAGAGAGAGAGAGAGAGAGAGAGAGAGAGAGAGAGAGAGAGAGAGAGAGAGAGAGAGAGAGAGAGAGAAGGGGAAACAGACGAAAAAGACTTAGTTACTAAATCTCCTTTCTCACCAATATCCCCGCACTGAAATGTTTAAGCGAATAATACCAAGAGTTTCAGTAATATTCGATAGCAGCAAACACACACTACATAAGTAATACATACATACCCAAACGAAACAAATAAACAAATAAATAAAATAAAACATAATAATCACAATCATCACAATAGCAATAGCAATAACAGTAAAAACAACAATAAATAAAGCCCATCAAATTTGTCTGAAGTTAAATAACAAACAAAGATCCAAATCTGGCGAATGAATTGAAATTGTTAAATAGTAATACTTGTCTCCTGACGGATTCCGATATCAAATTTTTATTTGCACATGAATTAGGGAGGGAGTGTCAGAGAGAGGGAAGGAGGGAAGGAGGGAGGGAGGGAGGGAGGGAGGGAGAGAGGGAGGGAGGGAGGGAGGGAGGGAGGGAGGGAGGGAGAGAGAGAGAGAGAGAGAGAGAGAGAGAGAGAGAGAGAGAGAGAGAGAGAGAGAGAGAGAGAGAGAGAGAGAGAGAGAGAGAGAGAGATAGTGAAGGTGTGTGTTTTTTGTGTTTTGTTTTTGTGTGTATGTGTATTTGGGTGCGCGTATGCGTGCGTACGTATACAAGCAAGTGTCGCGTGTCTACTGTATTTGTATTTATGTGCGTATAATGTGTCTGCCTGGCCATGTGTGCGTGAATGACCAGACACGGGTTGTGTGGGCGCGTGACTGCATGGTCGCACTAATGAGACTCGCTGCATAATTACTATATTTAGCGTCCAAGTCAAACAGTTACAAAATATTCGTAAACAGCGCACTTCGTCTCCTTAATATGATGCACAAACACCGTTTATAATAAATGCCAGCCTAAAGGAGAGATAAATAGAATCAAACCTAATCATCATTCACGCAAACTTCAGTTAGAATTAAACACGCATCTCATTCAACTTATTAAGATAGATAGCAACGACTTCCATGTGTCAGTCATTTGATAATCGGAATCCGAATTCCACGAAAGAAAATTATCGATAACATAATCATTTCTTTTTCTATGAATGAAACGAAACACCAATCATAACGAGGGAAGTGAACTGGGAGGTACATTATGGCTGCGTCTTTTTCCTTCCCATCTCCCTTCCTTTCTCTACGTAGCTTTCCCTCCTTCGTTCTGCCTGCTTGCTGCTTGCTAGCTTGCTTGCTTGCTTGCTTGTCTGTCTGTCTGTCCCTCTCCTCCCCAATTTCCTTCTCTCCCTATTTCTTTCCTCTCTTTTTTTTTACGTTTTACTTCCCTCTCCCTTTTTCCTCCATCCCTCAATCCCTCCTTCCCTTTCTCCCTCTTTCTCTTAATCTCTCTCTCTCTCTCTCTCTGTGTGTGTTTGTCTTTCCCCTTTCTCTCTTATTCTCTCTCTTTCTCATTCTCTATGTCTGCCCCCCTTCTCTCTTACTCTCTCTCTCTTATCATTCTTCCCTACCTCTTTCAAAACCTCTATAGACCGTATCTGAAAGGATCTGCCTGAGCTCAAAATCTGATTTCCTTTTTTCCTTTCTAGTAAGGAATTATGAATTTCCATTCACATATTCAATCTTAATTTGGATAATATGATACAAAACTGCAACAATTTAAGTGTAAAGAGTTAAAGTTGAATCATTTATCATCCCCATCACCTTGTTCCAACAACATCCCCATCCACCCCCTCTTCCCACCCTCCCTATCCACCCCCTCATTTCCCCTTCCTCTTCATCCCCGTTCCTCCCTCCCTATCCACCCCCTCTTCCCCCATCCCTATCCACCCTCCTTCCCCCTCCCCATCCTCATCCCCATCCACCTCCCCTTCTCTTCCCCATCCACCCCAACCCCATCCTGTCTGTGACCTAGACTGAACGCTGATGAAATCCCTGGATGGTAGACTACACGCCTCTTTTTTTCTTTCTTTCTTTTTTCCTTTTTTTTTTTGTCCATCATTCAAAGACGGGGGAACATACACTTCGAAAGACCAATTACGTGCGTGTGTATAAAGCATGATCATATATAACTAACAATATTCCTAAGGCTGAGGGGGTAAGGGAGGGGGCAAGGGAGGGAGGATAAGGGGAAGTAGGATGAGGGGAGGGGGGGTGAGTGGAGGGAGTATGAGGGGAAGGAGGATGAAGGGAGGGGGTGAGGGAAAGAAAGAAGAGGGGAAGGAGAATGAGGGGAGGGGGGGAGGGGGTGAGGGGAGGGAGGGAGGATGAGGGGAAGGAGGATGAGGGGAGGGGGGATGAGGGAAAGAAAGAAGAGGGGAAGGAGAATGAGGGGAGGGGGATGAGAGGAGGGGGATGAGGGGAAGGAAGATGAAGGATGGGAGGATGAGGGGAGGGAGGGTGGTAGGGAGAAGGGGTGAGGGTAGGAAGAGTGGGTGAGATGAGGATGAGGGAACGGAGAGCGTAAAAGAAAGAGAAAGAGAAAGAGAAAGAGAAAGAGAAAGAGAAAGAGAAAGAAAGAGAGAGATAGCGAGAGAGAGAGAGGGGGGGGAAGGAGGAGATGGAGGAGGGGGATGGGAGGTCCTGTTTACGGTGCACGCTGATTGAAAGATAATGGACATCCCGGAAAACAAATAATGTTTATCCTTCACCCGCTTATCTTGATGAACTCTCCCCTTAATGCAGGGCTGCGTGCGGTCCTCTCTCTCTCTCTCTCTCTCTCTCTCTCTCTCTCTCTCTCTCTCTCTCTCTCTCTCTCTCTCTCTCTCTCTCTCTCTCTCTCTCTCTCTCTCTCTCTCCCTCCCTCCCTCCCTCCCTCCCTCCCTCCCTCCCTCCCTCTCTCCCTCTCTCCCTCTCTCTCTCTCTCTCTCTCTCTCTCTCTCTCTCTCTCTCTCTCTCTCTCTCTCTCTCTCTCTCTCTCTCTCTCTCTCTCTCTCTCTCTCTCCCTCTCTCTCTCCCTCCCTCTCTCCCTCTCTCCCTCCCTCCCTCCCTCCCTCTCTCTCTCTCTCTCTCTCTCTCTCTCTCTCTCTCTCTCTCTCTCTCTCTCTCTCTCTCTCTCCCTCTCTCCCTCCCTCCCTCTCTCCCTCCCTCCCTCCCTCTCTCTCCTCCTCTCTCTCTCTCTCTCTCTCTCTCTCTCTCTCTCTCTCTCTCTCTCTCTCTCTCTCTCTCTCTCTCTCTCTCTCTCTCTCTCTCTCTCCCTCTCTCTCTCCCTCTCCCTCTCCCTCTCCCTCTCCCTCTCCCTCTCTCTCTCTCTCTCTCCCTCTCTCTTTCTGTGTGTGTGTGTGTGTGTGTGTGTGTGTGTGTGTGTGTGTGTGTGTGTGTGTGTGTGTGTGTGTGTGTGTGTGCGCGCGCGTGCGTGCGTGTGTGTGCGTGTCTGTATTTGTGCGCATGCAAGCGTGCGGAGAAAGAATATAGGAGGGAAAGGGAGAGGGAGGGAGGGAGGGAGGGAGGGAGAGAGGGGGGGGGACACCCACACAACACACAAACAAAGAATACCCTGACAAACACAGACACACACAAAAAAATCCCCCTCCCCTCTTCTTCAACCTTAAAAAAAAAAAAAAAAATCCAAAAATCCAAAAATCCAAAAATCCAAAGAATTCCCCCCAAAAGCATAACATAAAAACACAACAAAACCAAGAATACACAAACACAAACACGCCAACACAAACAGAATCAGAACGGCGTGCCACCGAACCCGTGAGTACCAAACTGACCCTACTTTCTCTTCAAGCTGACCTAGCACCTCACCCCGGCAGACGTACTACTGCCTCTATAACCAGACCATTGAAGGACAAAACAGTAAGCATATTCGGCATAAAGTTACGAATGAATTATAGAAACCGTCAAAAAAGTGTGATAAATATGGTAAATGAAAACCAAACAAAAATCATATAATAAAAATGGACAATTAAGACAATATCTATCAAATCAACATAAAAAAAAAAAAAAAAAAAAAAAAAAAAAAATATATATATATATATATATATATATGTATATATATATGTATATATATATATATATATATATATATATATGTATGTATATAAATAAACATATCATAAGGTCTAGTATAACTAACGCGGCCCAAACTTTCCACGTAACGAGTTGAACTGGTCCGGGCTAATCGGATGACCCGCGTCCCAGCAGGTGTCCGGTGCCTCAACAGTCGGGAATCGGATACGGTTTATATCAGTTTATTCCCTGCTTGATTTACTTATGTTCAGAGGGGCCCTCCTGCTCTATTTACTGATTCTCGAAAAAAAGGGAGGAGTAGGAAGGGGGAGGGGAAGAGGAGGGGAAGAGGAGGAGGAGGAGGAGGAGGAGGAGGAGGAGGAGGAGGAGGAGGAGGAGAAAAAGAAGGGGAAGAAGATGAAAAAGAAGAAGGGTAAGAAGGAGAAAAATGGGGTAGATAGAGGAGAAGGAGGAGGAGGAGAAAAAGAAGAAGGGGAAGAAGGAGAAAAATGGGGTAGAAAGAGAAGGAGGAGGAGGAAGAGGAGAAGGAGGAGGAGGAAGAGGAGGAGAAGAAAAAGAAAAAGAAGAAGGAGGAAAAGGAGAAAAATGGGATAGAAAGAAGAAGAAGAAGAAGAAGAGGAGGAGGAGGAGGAGGAGGAGGAGGAGGAGGAGGGGAAGAAGGAGAAAATGGGGTAGAAAGAGGAGGAAGAGGAGGAGGAGGAGATGTAGAAAGAGGAGGAGGTGGAGGAGGAGGAGTTACTGTTCCTCGGTGTGACAGGGTTGAATTGTAGCGATTTGTACTCTTAGGATATGGCGGCCGAGATTGGATGGAGGCGCGCTCGCTTTCGCTCCCCCGCACTCTCTTTCTCTTTCTCTTTATCTTCTCTTTCTCTTTATCTTCTCTTCTCTCCTCTCATCTCCTCTTTTCTTCTTTTCTCTTTCTCTTTCTCTTTCTTTTTCTCTTCTCTTTCTCTTTATCTTCTCTTCTCTTTCTCTTTATCTTCTCTTCTCTCCTCTCCTCTCCTCTTCTCTCATCTCCTCTTTTCTTCTTTTCTCTTTCTCTTTCTCTTTCTCTTTCTCTTTCTCTTTCTCTTTCTCTTTCTCTTTCTCTTTCTCTTTCTCTTTCTCTTTCTCTTTCTCTCTTTCTTTCTTTCTTTCTTTCTTTCTTTCTTTCTTTCTTTCTTTCTTTCTTTCTTTCTCTCTCTCTCTCTCTCTCTCTCTCTCTCTCTCTCTCTCTCTCTCTCCTTTTATTTCTATTCTTTCTACTCAGTTTCTAAATTATTAATGAGATTACAGGATAGACAGAAATATTAAAATAGAGGGACAGTGAGAGAGAAAAGGGAGAGCGAGGGAGGGAGGGAGAGAAAGAGAGAGAGATAAAAAGATAAAGCGACAGACAGACAGACATGAAACGACAAACAGCAAATAAAATCAAACGGAACGAGAGACAAACACAAAAAAAAAAAGACAAAGAATACAAAGAATACAAAAAAAAACATAAAAAGGGCGCACTTTCTTCACGACCACTTAAAGCAAGTCTATTTTCCCGCAGCGCCGCAACGGACCCTTTTAAGCAGCGCAAAAAAAAAAGAAAAAAGAAAAAAAGAAAAAACAAGAGAGAAAGAGAGAGCGAGATAGAGAGAGAGAAATATACCAAAAGAAAAGAAAAGAAAGAAAGAAAGAAAGAAAAAAAAAAGGTAAGTTTCCTGAATAATCTACCGCGTTTCTTTTGTCTTCAAGAGTCTGCCCTTCA
>BOPN01000413.1:223269-225769 GCA_017312705.2 Penaeus japonicus | reverse complement strand
CACCGAAAACACGCCTCGCCCCCCCCCCCCCAAAAAAAAAAAAAAAAAAAAAGTTGTCAGGACATTCAAGAATATGCGAAGCTCAGTACGAATGCAATATCTTTTTCGACTCTAAAGCGATTGTTTAACTTCTTAATTAAAAAGGAGGGCGATAAGAATTACAAAAAATATATAAGAAAATCTTTAGTAAAACCGGTATGAAATACACGACAGTCACAGTCTACAAAGACTACAAGGAAAAGAAACAAGCAAGGAAGAAAGTAAACAAGTGAACAAGCAAGAACGCAAACAGGAGAACATTTTCGCGACAAAAGCTAGATCTCCCCCCACCCCCCTTTCCAAAAAGAAAACGAAGAAAAAAAATTAACCAAGCACACACGGCCGTGAATTATTCAACGTCAAGTGACAACATTCCTAAACACATGCACTTCTGATATACTTTCCTTTCCTTTCTTTCTTTCTTTCTTTTCCTTCTTTCCTTCCTTCTTCTTTCATTTATTTATCTCCCTTCCTTCTACTCACCTTCTTTTCCACTTTTCTCATTCCACCTTTGGCCCCTCTCCCTACCCTTCCCTTTCCCCCTCCCCTCCCCCTCTCCTACATCCCCAACTTTTATGGCTCCTCCCACTTCGCTTCCCCTTTTACCCTTCTCCCCCCCCCCCTCCCCTTCCCACTCCCTCTCTCCCCCATCACCCGCTTCTATGGCCCTTCATGTTCAAATGTACCTGTGCGTGTTTACTGCGTGGCAGCAGCAGAAAACAGCTGTTCATTTGCACTCAGGATCAATCTTATATTTTTATATCGGGGGAGGAGGAGGTAGAGGTTGAGAAGGCAGAGAAGGAGGAGGAGGAGGAGAGAGAGAGAAAGAGAAAGAAAGAAGAGAGAGACAGACAAAGGAACAAAGGGAAGAGAAGAGATTAAAATAGAAGAGAGAGGCCAGAGGTTGAGAGGCAGAGGAGGAGGAGGAGGAGGAGGAGGAGGAGGAGGAGGAGGAGGAGGAGGAGGAGGAGGAGGAGAAGGAAGAGGAAAGAGGAAAGAGGAGGAGGAGGAGGAGGAGGAGGAGGAGGAGGAGGGGGGGGGAGAAGGAAGAGGAAGGAAGAGGAAGGAAGAGGAAGGAAGAGGAGAAGAGGTTGAGAAGGCAGAGAAGGAGGAGGAGGAGGAGGAAGAGGAGGAGAAGGAAGAGGAAGGAGGAGGAGGAGGAGGAGGAGGAGGAGGAGGAGGAGAAGGAAGGAAGAGGAAGGAGGAGGAGGAGAAAGAGTAGGACGAGGGGGAGGAGGTGAAGAAGGCAAAGGAAGGAGGAGGAGATGGGGGTGGAGAAGGCGGAGGAATAGGAAGAATGAAGAAGAGAAAAGAAGGAGTAAGAGGAAGAAAGAAGGAGGGAGGGGGGAAAAGGGAGACGGAGACCAACATCAGGAAAGACGTAGGAAGAAGGAAGAAAGAAGAGGAGGCGGCGTCCCGCGAGCCAAGCCACATCCTTCCCTCCAACCCGTGCCCAATCCTTCACAATCCTTCAGCCACAAAACACAAATCAGCGAAATCCTTCCCCGCGCGCACCCACCAAAGCGGACAATCAATCACAACTATTCGCCACAAACTAGTCAGCCGCAAGTAGAGTCATTTATAATTATTCGCCACACGCAGCCGCCGCATTCATCACAATTAACGGGCATTCGTCATTCGCCGCCGCCCCCTCCGCCGCCCCCTCCGCCGCCGCCACCGCCGCCGCCGCCGACGCACAAATCCCGCAAAACAAGGGGGCCGGAAATTCTTCACAACAAGGACTCTGAAGCTACAGAACCACGGGATGATGTACGCATGCACGCAATCACTCACGCACTCGCACGCACGCAATCCCTCACACACTCGCACGCATGCACACACACACATGCACTCGCACACGCACACACACACAAGCACGCACACACACACATACACACACACACAGATAAATGGATAAAGGGGGGCATGGAGGAAAGGAAAAGGGGAGCGAGAATGTAATAACGAAACAGAAAAAGGGGAAAAAACGAGCGAGCGGAGGAGAGAGAGAAAGAGAGAGAAAGAGAGAAAAAGAGAGGGAGAGAGGAGAGAGAGGGGAGAGACGGGGGAGGGGAGAGACAGGGGGATGAGAAAGAGAAAGAGAAAAAAGAGGGAAGTGAGAGAGAAAGAGGGAAAACAAAGAGAAGAAAGGGAAGATTGAGAAGAAAGAGGGAAAACAAAGAGAAGAAAGGGAAAATAGAGAAGAAAAAGAAAGAGAGAGAAAGAGAAATCAAAAGAGCAAGAGCGAGAGAGAGAGAGACTGAGAGACAGACCGCAGTCGGAGTACAAGACAAGGGAAGCCGAGTCCTACGCGAAGGGACACGAGGGGACACGAGGGGACACCACCAAGTGCCCGAGATTAAAGCAGATCGCCGTGACACACACACACAGGGGGTGGTAGTGGGAGAAGGGGAGAGAGAGGAGGTGAGGGGGGGAGTGCGTGGGAGCAAGGAGAGGGGGAAGG
>BOPN01000413.1:207500-210000 GCA_017312705.2 Penaeus japonicus | reverse complement strand
AGCCGCCTGGCGATGGGCGGCCGGAGGAGGGGGTGGGCGCTCCGCCGGAAGAACAACACCCATTTGCATAGTCTTGTGTTAATGCAAAACATTTATTTTTTCTATATTATTATTATTATTTTTTTTTATTATTATTATTTTTTTTTTGTCTAAGCGTATTCGGTAGATGGGTGAAGAATTAGGAAAAGTAGGAGAAAAAGAAGGAAAATTAGAAGGAAAAGAGAATAGAGAAGAAGATGGAGGAGGGTGAGGAAGAGGAGGACAAGAGAGGGAAGAAGAAAAAGAAAAAGAAAAAGAAAAAGGAAAATAAAAATAAAAAGAAGGATGAGGAGACGGAGAAGGACAAGAAGAAAAATAAGAAAAGGGTGAAATAGAAGAAGAAAAAAAAATAGCAAGAAAAAAGAGCAAGCCATCAAGCAAGACAGAAAGAGAACAAACAGGAAAACAAAGAAAATGAAAAGAAAACACACTAATGCAAACCTACAGAGCTAAAGCATAAGGGAAGAATCTCCGTCTCTAAATGCACAATCATGCGCATCATTCCACTATGGACGGCTGTGATTATCATGCAAAACATCTTTTAACGCATGACGATGCAGGGAGGTAGGGCCGACAAGTGGGAAGGAAGAAAGAAAGAAAGAAAGAAAGAAAGAAAGAAAGAAAGAAGGACAAAAGAGAAAGGAATAGTCATCAAAGTACGACAACGATGATCTCTCAAGCTTAAAAAAATAAAGCTTTCCACAGAGAGAGAGAGAGAGAGAGAGAGAGAGAGAGAGAGAGAGAGAGAGAAAGAGAGAGAGAGAGAGATAGAGAGAGAGAGCGAGAGAGAGAGAGAGAGAGAAAGAAAAAAAATACCAGTCACACCAGGAAATTTCAAAACAAATACAACAGATCCATGAACACAGAATACAAAAACAACAACATAATCTTGATTGACTTGTGAAATTCTCTGGCCTGGGTGCGAGAGAGGGAGGGAGGGAGGGGGACGGAGAGAGAGAGGGGGGGAAGGAAGGGAGAGAGAGGGAGAGGGAGAGGGAGGGGAAGGGAGGGAGGGTGGGAGGGAGAGGGAGGGAGGGGGACGGAGAGAGAGAGAGGGGGGAAGGAAGGGAGAGAGAGAGAGAGAGGGGGGGGAAGGAAGGGAGAGAGAGAGAGAGAGAGAGAGAGGGGAAGGAAGGGAGAGAGAGGGGAAGGGAGGGAGAGGGAGGGGAAGGGAGGGAGGGTGGGAGGGAGAGGGAGGGGAAGGGAGGGAGGGAGGGAGGGAGGGAGGGGGAGATAGGGCGGGAGAGAGGGAGGGGGGACGAAGAGATGGAGAAGAAGCATGATCATGACGAGGAGGAGGGGGAAGTAGAGGAGCAGGATGAGAGAGAGAAAAGAGGAGGAGGAGGAGGAAGAGGAGGGGGAGGAAAAAAAAGATGAAGGGTAGAGAGGATAGGTCAGAAACGGCTAGAACAAGAACAAAGATCCCTCTCCCTACAGAAAGATAGAGAGAGAAAGAAAAAAAAAAAAATCCGCCAACATGATTTTACATATTCATATATTCCAAATATTGATAATGATTTCTATAAATATTCCATTACATTATTATGAAAAAAAATAAAAGAGTAACATTTCTGTATTCTCTGTTATATCAGTAAGCCAAACTCGTCATATATAATCCTCGTGAAATTTTAAATGAAAATCAAAATAATTGGATAGAAGCACGTAGTACCATACAAAAGCACAATGACTATCCCCGATATGCACATTAGCATATAGAGTCCGAACACTCCATTAAATACATCCAAAATAGCCATACAACACAGACAACGCACAGTAAATAACAGGTCAGCCTATTATAAGCTTCAATAAAAAGCTTTTCAGGAAAAATGTAGTTTTAGATTTGAATTCATTTAAAATCTACTATGTGGTACCTGTATCCCCATAAAAAAAAAAAAAAAAAAAAAAATATATATATATATATATATATATATATATATATATACATATATATATATATATATATATATATATATATATATATATATATGTATATATATATATATATATATATATATATATATATAATACACACACACACACACACACACACACACACACACACACACACACACACACACACACACACACACACACACACACAGATATAAAGCATATATATATATATATATATATATATATATATATATATATATATATATATATATATATATATATATATATATATATATATATATATATATATATATATGCTTTTATCTACTGTACATCAGCATGCTATATGTAAATTCACATAACAATATAATCATAGATTTTAATTGAGAAATAGGATTTTTTTAAGATAACAAATACGATGAAAAAGGATTAAATCTGACAGGATACGAGAACCTCAAAGAAGGACTACCTCTTCCACATCCTTCTTCGCACGCACTCATCCTATCGAAACAAACAAGGCATAATCGAACGTGGGGCGCGTCACATGAACCTCCTTTAACCCCAGCGC
>BOPN01000413.1:185000-192500 GCA_017312705.2 Penaeus japonicus | reverse complement strand
GTCGCACCCTCGCTCACGCCCCCCTAAATACTCCCCTTTCGCTACTCCTCCCCTTCCCCTCCCCTTCCCCTCCCCTCCCTCCCTCCCTCCCTCCCTCCCTCCCTCCCTCCTCCTCCCCCTTCCTACTCTCCTTCACCTTCACCTTCCTATTCCCCCATCCCTCCCTTCCCCCCATTTCCCCTCCCCCCTCCCTCCCTCCCTTCCTCGCAAAACTCATAGACGGCGGTAATACCAACCTCCCTCGCAGCTGCACCTCTGCCACGAACAAAATCCCACGCTACGAGAGAGCGCATTGTCCTCCGCCGATACACTCGTTAATATACAAAACGTCTTGTTTCCTGCAATTCTGACGAGCGGCCCAGTAAGATCCCTCCACCCCCCTCTCTCCCTTCTCCCTTCCCCCTTTTCCCTCCCTCTCCACACCCCCACCCCCTCTCTTCATTCAACCCCATTCACCTTCACTCACCTCCCTCTCTCTCTTTTTCCCCATATCCCCCCCCTGCCCCACCACTTCCCTCCCTCCCTTCCCTTCCTTACCCCTCACCCCCCCCCCCCAACCCGTGAAGCAATAGTGAAAGAGGTGGTCAGCAGAAGCAGCAGGTTTCAGCAAGTGAGTTGACTGGCTGTTTACGAGAGACAGGAAGAGGGAGAAGGAAAGAAAGAGAGAAAAAAAAAGACAAAAAAAGACAGGATAATGGAACAGGTGTCATATAGAGGAAGGAGAGGGAGAGGGAGAGGGAGAGGGAGAGGGGGAGAGGGAGGGAGAGAGAGAGAGAGAGAGAGAGAGAGAGAGAGAGAGAGAGAGAGAGAGAGAGAGAGAGAGAGAGAGAGAGAGAGAGAGAGAGAGAGAGAGAGAGAGAGAGCGAGAGTAATAGGTGATAATAGAGGGTGGGGGGGAGGAGGGAGAAGAGGCAAGGACAGGAAGGAGAACTAGCCTGAGGGGGAAGTGGTTGATGGGCAGCCTGAGGGAACGGGTAGAAGTGTGCGTGATGGGGAAGGGGGAAGGGGGAAGGGGGAAGAGAAGGGAAGAGGGGAGAGGAGAGAGAGGGATAGGGGAAGGCAGGGAGGGAGGTAGAGAGGGAGGGAGAAGTCAAAGGGAGCCACGAAGTAAGGGGGGCGAGGGGGAGGAAAGGAGTGACGGGGTGGGGGGGGGAGGAGTGAGCGCAATAAACGAGCCCAACCGCACCCGCCGAGCCGACCGCCCGAGCGGCAAGACCGACAGACAAACCGACGGCGGCAACGGCAACGGCAACGGCGGCGACGACGAGCGAGCGAGTGAACGAGCGGTCACGAGCCGCAACTTTCCCACACCATCTCCGAGTCTCCGCAAGACAAAACACAGTCGAACAACTGCCCCGCTAATACAGCACGACCCCCTCCCCTCCCCTCGCCCTCTCCCTTTCCCTCTCCCTTCCCCCTCCCCTCTCCCTCTCCCTCCCCTCTCCCTCTCTCCCTTTCCCCCTCCCCCCTAAACAACCACACACTCCACCTCCCCACACCTACCCCCACCCAATTCCTAAACCCTCCCCCCTACATTTCCCCCATTCCCCATCCCCTTTATCCCCACGCACCCCTCCCTCCCCACCTCTCCCACCGCAGTAAATCATAACACTACACACGCCCTTCGCCAACCCACCCCGCCCACTGAAATCATCACACTCACTAAGACGCCAGAACAATGCAAGCAGACATCAACGCTCCGTTTTCATCACAGGAGGTCGTCGTTCGGTCACTACACGTCATCATGGCGGCACTGTACACAATACACTACGCACCATACCTGACAAGACCCACAACCGAAATGGTGACGAAGGACCGAGCCCGGCGTCTTCAAAAGACACCGCTCGTGCCTTTTATGTCCTCGCAGCGGCACTATACACTATACACCATACACCACACACACACCACACATATCTATATATGGTGACGAGAGGACGAAGCCGGCGCCAGAATGCCAAAAGACGTCCCGGCGGCGACTCCTGTCATCTGTTACGAGTCGGCCACTGGCGATGAGCGTGCAAGATGTGGGCCAACGTGATTGCAACAAGCACGCGGTTTATGCCTGCAGGTTGCCAACGTCGCTCGGATCCCCTGGTGCGAGGCCGACTATGAAATGGCGGTATTGGCCGAGAACAGAGAGCTTTCTTTACTCTTTTTGTCTTGCGCGTGCCTGTAGATACCAACTATACACATACAAACAAACACACACAATCGCGCGCGCGCGCGCACACACACACACACACACACACACACACACACACACACACACACACACACACACACACACACACACACACATATATATATATATATATATATATATATAGATATGTACATACATACATACATACATACATACATACATACATACATACATACATACAGAGAGAGAGAGAGAGAGAGAGAGAGAAAGAGGCGAGAGAGAGAGAAATCGAGAGAGAGAGAGAGAGAGAGAGAGAGAGAGAGAGAGAGAGAGAGAGAGAGAGAGAGAGAGAGAGAGAGAGAGAGAGAGAGAGAGAGAGAGAGAGAGAGCAAAAAAAAAAAAAACAAGAGAAAGAAGAAAAAAAACAGAGGATAGAAGTAAGAGAGGAAAGAGAAGAAAGAGAGAAGAGAGATACACAAAAATAAGAAACTGAATAAAAATAAATCACACGTCCTGAGCGTGACGTCACCCATGGCATCGCATCCATGGCAACCAAACTATGGCAGCGAGCCCGCCAAACCATACCAAGCCACTCCAAAGCCATTACCGCGAGCACGCAATTAACATATCCGACATAGTCTATACCATAATAGCCAACGCTGCAAAATAGTTTACATTACAAAATCATTACGGCCTGCGCCGCCACCGGCATATAATAAAGCCTACTGCAACACCCCCCCTCTCCCCCCAGCAACACACACACACACTGATTATAAAAGAAAAAATGAAAAGCCTCATTTATTGAGAGAATTTACAACACATATATGTAATACAATAACATACATCATCCTTCATTCTGAAATGTTGACGAGTGACAACAAGGATAGGTAGAGGGTAGAGGGTAGAGGGTAGAGGGTAGAGGGGAGAGGGGAAGGGGAGAGGAAGAGGGAGAGGGGGGTGGGGATGGGGATGGGGTAGAGAGAGGGGGAGGGAGGAAGGGAGAGGGGAGAGGGGAGAGGGGAGAGGGGAAGGGGGGAGGGAGAGGGGGATGGGGATGGGGTAGAGAGAGGGAGAGGAAGATGGGGTAGGGAGAGGAGGAGGAAGATGAGGTAAAGAGAGGGGTGAGGGGGTGGGGTAGAGAGAGGGGGAGGGGGGAATGAGGAGGGGGGGAACTGTCATCTCTGCTGGGAATAAACGAAAAGAATCATTCACATTGTAAAGCACGCGACAAGGGGTAAGAGAGGAGGAGGAGGAGGTAGAGGTGGAGGTAGAGGTGGTGGAGGAGGAAGAGGAACAGGAGCAGGAGCAGGAGCAGGAGCACGAGGAGGAGGTGGAGGTAGAGGTGGTGGAGGAGGAACAGGAGCAGGAGGAGGAGGAGGTAGAGGTGGAGGTAGAGGTGGTGGAGGAGGAGGAGAAGAAGTGGGTAAAGGAAAAGGGAACTAAAGGAAGAAGAGTTAATATTAAGGAACAAGGAAGAGTTAAAAATGAAAATTAATACATAACATAACAACAATAACTATAACAATAATAACAACAACAATGACAACAACAATACCAGTAACAAGAGTAATACCAAAAACAATAAACCACATCGACAGATAATTAATAAATCCCCCAAATAAAAAATAAAAAGTGCAACGGAGGTCAACACGTACAAATCCGAACGCCACAGAAAAAACACCGTTGGCTTGGTCTACATCCAGAGTGTATTAGTGTCCGATAGCCCTCGCTCCGACTTTGATCGCGGTCAGGAAAACGTGACCGAGGGACGAAACGGGGGGAAGGGGGAGAGAGAGGGGAGAGGGGGGAGGGAGGGGGGGAGGGGGGGGGGGGGGGGGGGGGGGGGAGGGGGAGGGGGAGAGAGGGAGAGAGAGAGAGAGAGAGAGAGAGAGAGAGAGAGAGAGAGAGAGAGAGAGAGAGAGAGAGAGAGAGAGAGAGAGAGAGAGAGAGAGAGAGAGAGAGAGGGAGAGAATGAGAGAGAGAGAGAGAGAGAGAGAGAGAGAGAGAGAGAGAGAGAGAGAGAGAGAGAGAGAGAGAGAGAGAGAGAGAGAGAGAGAGAGAGAGAGAGAGAGAGAGAGAGAGAGAGAGAGAGAGAGAGAGAGAGGGAGAGAATGAGAGAGAGGGAGAGAGAGAGGAAGAGAGAGAGAGAGAGAGAGAGAGAGAGAGAGAGAGAGAGAGAGAGAGAGAGAGAGAGAGAGAGAGAGAGAGAGAGAGAGAGAGAGAGAGAGAGAGAGAGAGAAAGAGAGAGAGAGGGAAAGGGAGAGGGAGAGGGAGAACGAGAGGGAGAGGCAGGGAGAGAGAGAGAGAGAGAGAGAGAGAGAGAGAGAGAGAGAGAGAGAGAGAGAGAGAGAGAGAGAGAGAGAGAGAGAGAGAGAGAGAGAGAAAGAGAGAGAGAAAGAAAGAGAAAGAGAGACAGCGTAAAAGGAAAGAGAAAGAAAGAGAAAGAGAGACAGTGTAAAAGGAAAGAGAAAGAAAGAGAAAGAGAGAGAGAAAGAAAGAGAAAGAGAGAGAGAAAGAAAGAGAAAGAGAGAGAGAAAGAAAGAGAAAGAGAGACTGCGTAAAAGGAAAGAGAAAGACAACGGATTGAATAACAATAAAAATATTTTTAAAATTTTTCCCATAAATAAGATACAAGATACGAAAAAACAACAACACATAAGACAGACAAACAGACAGACAAAAAAAATCCGGCCAAGAGAGCGCGCGAGCGATCGAGCCAGAGCGTGAGCATGAGCGCGGGCGCGGGCGCGGGCGACCGGAAATCCGAAAGAATGGCAACAAGCGTCTTCCTCTCAACCTTACTGTTACCCGGATGACCCGCACGTGCTGCTTCCCCCCCTCTCCCCCCATAAACACCCCCTCCCCCTTCTCCCTTCTCCTTCCTTTCACCCCCCTGCCCCCTTCTCCTTCCTTTCACCCCCCTGCCCCCTTCTCCTTCATTTCACCCCCCTCTCTCCCCAATTCTTTCACCGTCCTTCCTCCCCTCTCTCTCTCTCCTCCTAACTTTCAAACCCCTCTCCACCTTTCAGTCCTTCCTCCCCTCTCTCTCTCTCTCTCTCCTAATTTTCATCTCCCCTCTTCCCCCTTCCTTCGTCTACTCCCCCCCCACCCACCTCACACCTCTTTCCCCATCTCCTGTCTACTTGACGCTAAAGGCTTTCCGCTTTGCACCGTGGCTACATTACCTCAACCCTCTCAGCCAAATTTTCACGGGCTGAAATTCCTTCAAAAACGTTTTATATAACCAACGCTATTAGTTAAATGTATTGTCTCTATTGCAATGTGATGTCTCGGTTCTAAAATCTTCTCTAGTGAGATGTACTATTACGTCACGTCTCAAATGAAAAACAATATCAAAATGCAATTCACTAATAAGAAACAAAAGAAGAACCAAAACTTCCTCTATACACAATACCCACCAGTTTCCGAAAACTAGTTTACAACAACAAGTATATATCCTCAATTAAAAAAAAACACCCGAGCAGACAAACAATCACACAAACTAACAAAACAAACAAACCGATCATCTAAAATGAAAAGAAGCTCAATCAGCCAGCGCCTTAAGCTGACACCTGTATCACAAAAGAAGCTCAATCAGCCAGCGCCTTAAGCTGACACCTGTATCACAAAAGAAGCTCAATCAGCCAGCGCCTTAAGCTGACACCTGTGGTCACAAAGAAGCTCAATCAGCCAGCGCCTTAAGCTGACACCTGTATCACAAAAGAAGCTCAATCAGCCAGCGCCTTAAGCTGACACCTGTATCACAAAAGAAGCTCAATCAGCCAGCGCCTTAAGCTGACACCTGTATCACAAAAGAAGCTCAATCAGCCAGCGCCTTAAGCTGACACCTGTATCACAAAAGAAGCCCAATCAGCCAGCGCCTTAAGCTGAAACTCATCACAAAAGAAGCTCAATCAGCCAGCGCCTGTTGACACCTGTATCGCCAAAAAAGAAGCTCAATCAGCCAGCGCCTTGTTGACACCTGTATCACAAAAGAAGCTCAATCAGCCAGCGCCTTAAGCTGACACCTGTATCACAAAAGAAGCTCAATCAGCCAGCGCCTTAAGCTGACACCTGTATCACAAAAGAAGCTCAATCAGCCAGCGCCTTAAGCTGAAACCTGTATCACAAAAGAAGCTCAATCAGCCAGCGCCTAAAGCTGACACCTGTATCACAGCATCAAATTCAATATAACAGTCAAAAAAAAAAAAAAAAAAAAAAAAAAATCCAGGCCCCACACTCCATAACGTCGAAAACCAACACTCTAATTCAAAGTCTAAACCCGGTGTTCCAAATCAACATCAATATCAAACTCGTACACCAAGGCCCGAATGATGACTGTACGTACGTCAGAAGTAAATGGAAACGTCAAAGCGAGAAAGAAAAAAAATACTTCAATTTCGAATTTAATCCTTTTTATTACGACTGCTCTTCTGACATTTTTATCATGTTTTTCATTATTGCTATTGACTGTTATTATTATCTTCGTCTGGTTTGCGTCATCGGCATCGTTATTGTCATCCTCATTTGTTATTACTGTTATTGTTATAATCACACAAACCGCCACCACCACTGAGAAAATCCGGTAAATGCGGTATAACGAAAAAAAAAACATCAGCCAAATTCAATTCACAAACGAGATCCAGATGAAAATAAAATCGGTAAATAAAATAAACGAGAAAATAAAAACACATAAAGAATGCTTTCAAAACGGCCACAATAAAAAAAAAAATCCGGTAACAGGGATAATAAAAAACAAAAATGAAAACCTGAAAAAAGAAAAAAGAAAAAAAAAACCGTTCCCTCCCCTGCAACGAGGAAACCACATCACACTTGGAAAATCACTCACTCATTCACTCACACCGGACAACATCGACCGACGCAAACTAGGTCGGGTTTTTCGTTTTTCTTTCGGGTCGCCGCCGCGATCACACCGACCAATCACGCGCTTCTTCATACTACGTCAACTCGAATCCCTTTCTTTAAAAGTTTCAACACTAATCGCTTCGCAAATTTCAACTGTTGAAGGTCTGGCACGGCGGTAGGCGGACGCGCTGCGCATGCGTGGAGTGGATGGAGTGCGTGCCGGCGCGACTGTGACTGCGCGCGCGTGTAAACAGAGCAGGTACACGTGTGTAAACATTCGTAAATATTTTGTCTGTCAGTGTGTCTGTAGGTGCAAAAAGGTGAGGATTTTCTATCCTCTTCCATCTCATCTATATTATGGTATATGCAATTACATGGAGAAAGATAGTGGAACATAGTTAAACAATACGTTCACGCTATGTGTTTCATTCATATATCTAAACATTCATTCACGCATTGCTTCATTCATTCTTCTAATCACTCACGGTCAA
>BOPN01000413.1:170000-177500 GCA_017312705.2 Penaeus japonicus | reverse complement strand
CCCATTATCCCTTCTTCCTCCCTCCCTCTCTTTTTCCCACTCCCTCTCTCAATTATTTCACATTTTCTTCTCTCTCCCTCCAATTTCTCCTTTTTTTCTCTCCTTCTTATTTCAACCTTTTTCTCCTTTCTCTTTTATCTTTCCTTTTTCCTTTTCCCCTCTTATTCCACCCAATTTTCTCCTCCCCTCCCCCTCTCTCTCTCTCTCTCTCTCTCTCTCTCTCTCTCTCTCTCTCTCTCTCTCTCTCTCTCTCTCTCTCTCTCTCTCTCTCTCTCTCGTTCCTCCTTTCTCCAACCCTTCTAATCCTCTTCTCATCCAAGCCTCCTTTCAAAAAAGCCCCCCCCCCCCCACACACACACAAAAAGGCGAAACCAAAACCGCGCGTCGCAGCAACACCTTGCACCAGTGATGTTTACTAACTGAGCCAGCGCGTGGCAGGGGGCCTCGGGGATTCACATATAATCCCCCCCCTTCTTCGCTGACCTTCACCTTCTTTCTCCCTCCTTTTTTTTTTTTTTCTCTCTCTCTCTCTTTCTTTCTTTCTTTTTCTTCTATGCTGGAAAAAAACGACGTTGGCGTTCTTCCTTTTCATACCTCTATTCTTGTCTTTTTCTTTTCTGTGCTCTTCTCCCTTTTCCTCCCTCTCTCCTACCCATCCACCCACTCACCTTTCCTCCTTCCCTTCCTTCCTTCCTCCCAGACACACCCACCCCACACAAACACAATCACAAACACAAACACACACAATTATCCAGAAACTCACCCTCGCACACCTACCTACCCATCCACGCACAACCAACCCCTCCACCGACCCACCCACGCACAACCACCCCCTCCACCCACCCACCCACGCACAACCACCCCTTCCACCCACCCACCCCCGCACAACCACCCCTTCCACCCACCCACCCACTCATCCGTTCATCCACCCATCCTCCCTCCCCCATCGATCACCCCCCCCCCCATCCTCCTCCTCCTTGAACCCACAGAACTCCCAGTCATCGCACCCTCCCCTACGCCGAATAAATAAATAAATAAATAAATAAAAAATATAAAAAATGCCAAAAAAAACAATAAAAAACCATACACAAAGAAAAACAAAAAGCCAAAAAAAGAAACATACACAAAGAGAAAACAAAAATAAAAAAAAAAAAAAAATATATACAAAAAGAAAAACTTAAAGCCAAAAGAACAAAAAGCCAAAAACAAAGCCCAAAGACAGCCAAACCCCGAATCCAAAAGGCCAACAAACGCAGAAGCCAAGCCCAAGCCAGTGCCTCCGCTATCAACTCCGGCCAGCCCCGCCAACAAAGCAACACAAAGGCCCCGAACGCATCATCGGAATGTCGGACGGGATCGAACCACTATTTCCGGAGCCTTTAATCCCCTCGCTCGGGTATTTTTTTTTCCTTTTTTTCTTTTTTTTGGCTTTTGCTTTTTCTTTTTTGGCTTTTTCTTTTTCTTTTTTGGCTTTTTCTTTTTCTTTTTGGGCTTTTGCTTTTTGTTCTTCGTATATCTCATCTCTTTTTTTCTGGCAACTTATGTTATTCTATTCTATTTTTGTCAGTCTATATCTGTAGGTCTCTGTCTCTGTTATCCCTTTAACTCTACTTCCCTTTTCTTCCTCTTTCATCCCCTCCCCTCTCCTTTCCTCTCCTCACTTCTCCTTTCTTCTCATCTCCTCCCTCCCTCCCTCCCTTCCTGTCTGTCTGTCTGTCTGTCTGCCTCCCTCTCTTCCTCTCTCCCTCCTCCCTCTCCTCTCCTCTCCTCTCCTCCCTTCCTCCCCACTCTCCTCTTTCCTCTCTTCTTTCTTCTCTTCTCTTCCCTTTCCTTCTCTTCCCTTTCCTTCTCTTCTCTTTTCTTCTCTTCCCTTCTCTTTCTCTTTTCTTTCCTTTCCTTTCCTTTCCTTTCCTTTCCTTTCCCCTCCCCTCTCCCATCCTCCCTCCCTTCCTTTTTTCCTCCCTTCCTCCCCTCTCCTCTCCCCCCCCCCTTTTCCCCTCTCTCTATTCTTCTCTCCTGCTTTCCCTTTTTTATCTACTTTCATTTTCGTCTCCCGAAGAAATCCCAGCGCTGCGACCGGCGAAGCCCCGCAACCACCGCCTCGCCGTAATGCTTGCGAGTTGCGAGTAAAACTGTCACAGAGCTACGCCATCTCCCGTGACCCCACTCGCTTTCCGTGCCGAGTCCGCGGCGGCGAAGTGATGAACTGAACTGAACTGAACTGAACATACAATTGCCCTTCGCTTCAATCAACGCAGCTCATCGTCATTATGTGCTCCCATTGTTGCCAATATTTTAATCAGCGTCGATCGACGTAACGCGCAACGGTCAGCCATGATCATCGCCATCGCTAATCCCACAGAGAAACGAGAGACGCGCGCCGAGAGAGCGCAAACCTCCGTCTCGACTGACTCACAAAACTACTACTACTACTACTACTACTACTACTACTACTACTACTACTACTATTCTTCTTCCTCTTCCTCTTCCTCTTCTTCCTCTTCTTCCTCCCTCTCACCCCCCTCCTCCTCCTCCTCCTCCTCCTCCTCCTCCTCCTCCTCCTCCTCCTCCTCCTCCTCCTCCTCCTCCTCCTCCTCCTCCTCCCCCTCCCTGAGAAAAATAAGGGAAATATATATACAAAATGTTATCAAAATAAAATAAATGAATACATCACAGCCTACACAAGCACACACACACACACACACACACACACACACACACACACACACACACACACACACACACATAAACGCCCACACGCCCACACACATAAACGCCCACACGCCCACACACATAAACGCCCACACGCCCACACACCCTACCCAATACCACCACTTAGACGCACGCACGGAAGATCCGCCGGAGAGAGAGACAAGGATAATCATTCCCACAACTCTTATTTATTCATCATTTTGTTATTATCATTATTTTTTACCCATTTTTCATAACCTCGTTACGATTATGATGATAACGGCGAACCTGATCCTAAATCGACATCCTACCGCCCTTCCCACCCCCCCACCGAGCATGTCGGGGGGAGGGGGGAGGCAACCGTTTTTATGGGGTGGGGGAGAAGGGGGTTTTTTGAGGGCGTAAACACAATGCAATGGCTAGTGAGTCGGTGCGGGAGGGTAATGGTGCGTAAGATTGTACCGTCGACGCTGTGCCGCGGTCTGTATCGGTGATCGGGAGAGGAGGGGGGGGGTATAGGAGGGAAGTGGAGGGGATATGGGAAGGGGAGGGAAGGGGAGGAGATATGGGAGAGGAGAGGAGGGGAGGGGAGGGGGGATATGGGAGGGGATAGGGGAATGGGAGAGGAGGGGAGAGGGATGGGGAAATGGGAGGGCAGGAGGGAGAGGAGGGATACGGGTTGAGGGAGGGGGAAATGGGGAGGGGAAGGGAGGGAAGGAATGAGGAGGGGGGAAATGGGAATGAATGAAGGAAGAAAGGAAGAAAGGAAGAAGTGGAAGGAAGGAAGAAAGGATGGCAGGAAGAAAGGAATGAGGTAAGGGGGAAGGAAGAAGAGCGAATGGGTGGGGAGGGGGATGTAGTGGTGGTGTCGCCCAGAGAAAGAAAGGGAAGCCTATCAGCGTATGAGCAATGCCGTATGAAAAACATGGAAGCCCCCCCCCCCCCCCACCACACATACACTTACTCTATCCTTCTCCCCAATCTCTTCTTCACTACCTCCTCCCCTCTCCCCCCTTCCTTCCTTTTATCCTATAACTCTTTCTATATCCGCTAACCCCTCCTTCCCCCCACCCCCATTCCCTCCCTCCTACTTCCTCTCAGGGAGGGGGAAGGCAAACACTGGGGACCAAAGAGTACAATTGGGGATGGAAGAGTACAACAATTTGTCTATTTCTGTTTTCTATCTATTTTTATCTATTTATTTATCTATTTTCTATTTCTATTTTTCATTTTATTTTGGGGGGGTGAAGAGTATACCTGTTTGATATTATTAGTTGACTGGCAATAAAAAGGAAAAAAATATCCAAGCGGCCGATTTAAAACAAACAAACAAACACACATACAGACAACACCCCCCCACACACACACACACATATCATCGGAACTCTACCACAAAATACAACCAAGACGGGCTCAAAATACCCATGAGAGTGTGCTATCTTCACACACCGATGAAAAAAAGAAGGAAAGGAAAAAAAAGGAAAAAAGAAAAAATATCTATATTTATCTATCCATCTATCTATCTATCTATCTATCTATCTATCTATCTAACAAAAGGCAAATGTGCCAAGTGGGAAGGAAGGAAGGAAGGAAGGAAGGAAGGAAGGAAGGGAGGGAATGAGGGAGCGAGGGAGGGAGCGAGGGAGGAACGGATGGAGGGAGCGAGGGAAGGAGGAAGGGAAGGAGGGAGCGAGGGAAGGAGAATTGGATGGAGGGAGCGAAAGAGAGAGGAAAGTAGGGAGGGAGTGAGGGAGTGAGTGAGGGAGTGAGTGAGGGAGTGATTGAGGGAGTGAGGGAAGGAGGGAGTGAGAGAGAGAGGGAGCAAGGGAGGTCATGAGTGTCAGCCTGCACAGGCGATGATGACATTAGCCTGTCATTAGAGTCATCATCCGACTTCCCGGCCGGAATTAGCCGTGGCAGCTGGACCGGCCTTTTCCAGCGGAGGCCGAAATCCGCCCGCCGTAAATCAGGTGGGCGGATTTCTCCCTCTCCCTCTCCCTCTCCCCCCCTCCCTCTCCGCCCCCCTCTCTCTCTCCCCCTCTCTCTCTCTCCCTCTCTCTCTCTCCCTCTCCCTCTCTCCCTCCCCCTCTCTCTCCCTCTCTCCCTCCCCCTCCCTCCCTCCCTCCCTCCCTTTCTCTCCCTCTCTCCCTCCCTCCCTCTCTCTCCCTCTCCCTCCCTCTCTCTCCCTCTCCCCCTTCTCCTTCTCCCTCTCCCTTCCTCCTTCTCCCTCTCCCTTCCCCTCTCTTCTCTTCCTCCCCTTTCCTTCCTCTCCCTCCCTCTCTCTTTCATTCTCCCTCTCCCTCTCTTTCTCCTTCTCCCTCTCCCTCTCCCTCTCTCATTCTTTCTTTTTTTTCTTTCTATTCCTCTCTCGCTTTTGAGGTTTGTTTGAAGTTCCTAATTTTTATTTCTATGTATGTATATATGTATATATGTACATATGTACATATACATACATATATACATATATACTTACATATATATATATATACATATATACATACATGCATACATATATATATATATATATATATATATATATATATATATATATATATATATATATAAATCCATCTATCCGTGTTTATTTTTCTCCTCTTCTTTCCTCGCAGAAGACCGACGCCGACGCTCCAACAAGCAGCTTACACTCCCCTCACTCCTGCTCAACCCATCACGGACATAATGCCACTGAAAATACTATAATAAGAGGCTCCACACACCACTTCAACCCTTCAACCATGACGCGTAACGGGAAATTGCAGGGGAAGAGGGAGGGAGGGAGGGAGGGAGAGGGGGGAGAGGGAGGAAGGGAGGGAGGGAGAGAGAGGGAGGGAGAGGGGGGGGAGGGAGGGAGGGGGAGGGGGGGAGGGGGGGGGGGGGGGGGAGGGGGACGGAGGGAGGGAGGGAGAGGGGGAGGGAGGGGAGGAGCAGGGAGGGAGAGGAGAGGGAGAGGGGGAGGAGCAAGGGCAGGGGGAAAGGGAGGGAGGGAGAGGGGGAGGGAAGGAGGAAGGAAGGGAGAGGGGGAAAAGCAGGGGGGAGGGAGGAAGGAAGCAGGGAGGAGCAGGGAGGGAGGGAGGGAGGGGAGGGAGGGAGGGAGAGGGGGAGAGGGAGGGACAGGGGGAGGGGGGGGCAGGAGGGAGGGAGGGAGGGAGGATGGGAGGAAGAGAGAGAGAGAGAGAGAGAGAGAGAGAGAGAGAGAGAGAGAGAGAGAGAGAGAGAGAGAGAGAGAGAGAGAGAGAGAGAGATTTATAATGATAGAGAGAGATAGAGTTATAAATCCTCATACGCCAAAACCACTTCGACGTCAAGCAAAGTCACTTGAGCATACAAATCCATTTTAAATGTATCCCACACGAGCGTTTATTAATAAATAAATAAATAAATAATTGATTAAATAAATGAACTTGGATAACCTCCAAAAACACCTAAAAAAAAATCCACATCATCAGCTTCCAACACCTACTCAGCTAATAATCTGAGGTCCAATTCTGCAACACTGCAAGACCTCGAAATACCTGTGCAACTCACCTGAGTCATTTCTTTAAAAGCCCTGATGCAACGCCACATAACCAGGTCAGTAAACCTACCGAGGCCACTTCCTGAAATGCATTAAAGTAAAAAGCCACAAACCCAATTGGTAACTCAGTGACCTGACCTTACCTACAGTAACCAAAGCAAGGAAAAGCCAGCTTGGCCTAATCAAACCCTAGAACAACCAAAGCCAAGCCAGCTTAGCCTAACCAAACCCTAAAACAACCAAAGCCAAGCCAGCTTAGCCTAACCAAACCCTAAAACAACCAAAGCCAAGCCAGCTTAGCCTAACCAAACCCTAAAACAACCAAAGCCAGGCCAGATTAGCGTAACCAAACCCTAAAACAACCAAAGCCAGACCAGATTAGCGTAACCAAACCCTGAAATAACCAAAGCCAAGCCAGCTTAACCTGACCCGACCTAATCCTGTAGTAAGGTTACAAACCCATTTCCGTTAAATCCCGTAAGACTACTTCCGCCGCACTCCTCCCTCCACTTGTAAAGCCACCCTCCAAACCTCACTTAAAGGCACATCAAAAGCCTCTTTCCGAAACACGTGACGCACAAGAGACGCACACGCAACGTTCCCTCAACATGATATGCAAGACTGTACTTTACCTGTCGCCGGCTATCACTACCCAGATCGGCCACTCACCTGCAAAACAAGAGAAAAAAAAAATATTAATTTTAAATTCATGCAAAACTTTACGGCATGTTGGCATGAACAGCATGGGCACCGAGTCCACGCGCGCATAATGAAACACAAAATGCTACATAATGCATACACTATGTATTACATCCGTCCCTTGACAAGGATTCTAACACCACGCAATATAGCCAACACTCTGGGCATTTCATAAACTGAAGGGGTTCGAATCCCTTGCACAGGGAGGATAGTTATACGCTTATATCAATTGACTATTGCATCATTAAACACACTTTCATCAAGATAAATAAATTATCGTTTAACATTTTATGTCTAGTTAAAATAGATGCAAATGATAGACCTAACAAGTTCTACATCTATAGTTCTACATCTATAGGGTTATACATCTGTGGAGTTATATACCTATAGAGTTATATAGAGTTATACATCTGTGGAGTTATATACCTATAGAGTTATATAGAGTTATACATCTGTGGAGTTATATACCTATAGAGTTATATAGAGTTATACATCTGTGGAGTTATATACCTATAGAGTTATATAGAGTTATACATCTGTGGAGTTATATACCTATAGAGTTATATAGAGTTATACGTCTGTGGAGTTATGCATCT
>BOPN01000413.1:150000-157500 GCA_017312705.2 Penaeus japonicus | reverse complement strand
CTCTCTCTCTCTCTCTCTCTCTCTCTCTCTCACTCTCCTTTTCTATCTCTTCTTTTCTATCTCTCCTTTTCTATCACTCTTTCCATCTCGCCCTCTCCCTCCCCATTCATACACTCGTATACTTACCCACCCATTCATCAACTCCTTTTTTTCTGTTCTCATTCACTCTCACTCTCACTCGCACCCACTCAAAGTCCTCATTATCTCCCCCAAACACGAGGAAGGACACGGGGACGAAATGCAAACCAAAGTCCACAAAGTACACAAAAACAAACACACAAACAAACGCTCATGAATACACGCCCTCACAGCCCCCACCCCCGGCGCCATTGTGCCAACTTTCACTCTGCAGATTTAAAAAGGGGGAAGAAAAAAAAAAGGAGGGGAAAAAAATTGTCTTTCTTTACAGGGGGACGAAGACACCCCCCTTCCCCACCCCCACCCCCTACCATCATCCCAACCACCACCCCCTCCCCGACCTTCCATAGCAGCGGCCGAGGTGGGTTTTGCTCTCAACAAAAGGTTGTTGGTGGGGAGGTTGGTGGGGGGGGTGGGGGGCTCTACTCTCCCCTACTTGCATCTACGTCTACCTCTACATCTCCTCGGGTGGCTGGCTGGGCGCTCATCCCACCGTCTAATATTCTTGTCTCTGTCTCTCTGTTTCTTTCTTTCTTTTCTCTTCCTGTTCCCCTCCCTTTCTCACTCTTGTTTGTTTGTTTGTTTGTTTTTCTATTATCTTTCTTTTCGCGTCCATCCTTACCTATCCATTCTTTGCATTCCTCTTTCCTAATCCTCGTCCTCACCCGACCTTTCTACCTTTCCCATTCCCTATCCTTCAACATTTTTCTTTCCAATTCTTCACCCTCTCCTCTTCCTCTCGCTCATCCTTCCCCTCCTTGTCTCTCACACCATCCCTCTTCCCTCTCTATCCATATATTCATTCTCTCCCCTTCACATCCCTCTCTCTTATCACCCCCCCCCCCCCCCCCTCCCACGCGACGAACATGACCTCCCAAAAGGCCACGCATCCCCCATTACCGTCACGTCACTGCCATCGATACAGTACTCCCCCTTCCCCCCCACACCCTTAAAAAAAAATAAAAAATAAAAACACACACACACACACACAACTACATTTTTCCCCACATCACGGCCGAACTCCTCGTGTCAGCACACGCAGCTGTCAAGAGTCCTCGATGCCCGGCCCGACACCCAACGCAATTACCACGGGATCCACGCCTATTTATCGCCAATCTATTTACCTATTACCCGCGCCGCCGCCGCCGCGACCAACACCTATTTCCGCTGATATCAAGATCGGAGAGGGAGGAGGAGGAGGAAGGATGGCGAGTGGGAGGGGGAGGGGAAGGGGGAGGAGGAGGAAGGATGGCGAGTGGGAGGGGGAGGGGGAGGGGGCGGGGAGGAGGAAGAAGGATGGTGAGGGGGTGGGGGAGGAAGGGGAGGAAGGAAGGATGGGGGAGAGGAGGAGGGGGAAGGAAGAGAGGAGGAGGAAGGATGGCGAGTGGGGAGGGGGAGGAAGGGAGGAGGAGGAAGGATGGCGAGTGGGAGGGGGAGGGGAAGGGGGAGGAGGAGGAAGGATGGCGAGTGGGAGGGGGAGGGGAAGGGGGAGGAGGAGGAAGGATGGCGAGGGGGAGGGGGAGGGGGAGGGGGAGGAAGGATGGCGAGAGGGAAGGGGAGGGGAAGGGGGAGGAGGAGGAAGGATGGCGAGGGGGTGGGGGAGGGGAGGAAAGAGGGATGGGGAAGGGAGGGGAGGGGAGGGGAGGGGAGTGGAGGGAAGGGATGGGGAAGGGGAAGGAAGGGGAGGCGGAGTGGAGGAAGAGGGGAAAGGGGTAGGGAAATAAGAACGAGGACAGAGGGGAAGGGGACAGGGGGAAGGGGAGGGGGGAAAGTAAGTGATATTTCCTCACCCTATTTACTCCTCCAACACATCCTAAAATCCTCTTTACCCGATTCCTATCTTCCCCTATCCCCAAACGCATCATCTACACCCCCCCCCCCCAGTACCACCACTCTTCTCCCCCACTCTTTAAGCCTGGCCCCTTCAAAACCCATCACCCCCCCGATCCCCCCCACCCTCTGAACACCTCCTATCCCCACCTTCATCCCCCAACCCTCACTCCCACCCTCCATCCTCACCTCCCTCCCCCCCTACCCCCTTAAACACCCCCCCTACCCTCTAACATCTCCTCCCCATTCCCCCTACTCCCCCTCTCCCCCAGCTACCTCGGGAGGGAAGGGGCGCTAACAGAGTCATGCCTTCTCTTCCCCCGACCCTCGAGAGGTGATGTTGTTTTTCCGTTTTGTTCTCTCTCTCTCTCTCTCTCTCTCTCTCTCTCTCTCTCTCTCTCTCTCTCTCTCTCTCTCTCTCTCTCTCTCTCTCGGCTTCCTTTTATTTCTTAGTTGTCTTGTTTATATATTTTTTTCTTTTTTCTTTTTTTAATCAAAACATTATATATTTGAATTTTCTTCTTCCTCCATTTCCACCACCACGATCTGCCTCCAGTTCCTTATCTTCCACCTCCATCGCCACACCCACCATCCTCATCCCCCACCTCCCTCCTCTTCCACCTCCACCATCCTCATCCTCATCCTCCAGCACCCCCCCTCCACCTCCACCATCCTCATCCCCCCTCCACCTCCACCATTCCCCCTTCAGCTCCACCATCCACCATCCCCCCTCCACCATCCACCTCCACTATCCCCCCCTCCATCATCCACCTCCACCCACCCCCACCCCCACACCTCCTTCCGCTACGCCAGGCACGGCGAGGAGAGTTTATTTGCCTTTTATTTGCTTATTTATTCACTTGTTTTCCTTCTCCTTTCCTTCGGGCGGGGAGGGACTTCCGCGTGTTCGTTTCGCTCGCTCGCCCGAGAGATGAGGTCGTTCCTTTCACGGGAGAGCGAGGGGGGGTAGGGGGGTATAGTGGGGGATAGGGGAGTATGGGGAAGTGAAGGAGTGGGAAGAGGTATGGGAAGGGGGGGATATGGGGCAGCGTATAGGGGGAGGAGGTAGGAGGGAAGTGAAGGAGTGGGAAGAGGAGATATGGTGGGGATAGGGGATAGGGGGAGGAGGTAGGGGTGTGTGAAGGAGTGGGAAGAAGGGATATGGGAAGGGGGTAGGGGGATGGAGGATAGGGAAAAGGGGGGAGGTAGGAGAAGAGGGAAGAGGTAGGGGAAGAGGGAAGAGGTAGGGGAAGGGGGAAGAGGTAGGGGAATGGGAAATGGGAGGGGAATAGGAGATGGGGAGGTAGGGGAAGGGGACAGGCAGAAGAAGCGGACAGGTAGGGGAAGAGGGAAGAGGAAGGGGTGGGGGGGGAAGAAATAAGGGGGAGGAAAGGAGGAAACGGAGAGGAGATTGAAAGGAGAGATATGAGGAATGAGAAGAGGGAGGAGCTAGGGGAAGGGGATGGTAATTGGGAGGTAGGGGATAAGGTGGAAGGAGAAGGCGGAATAGGAAAGGGGGAGAGGGAAAGAAAAAGGAAAAATGAAAAGGGGAAAGGGAAAAAGGGGGAATAGCAGAAGGGAAGAAGGTGAAATGAGGAGGAACGGGGAAAGGAAAGAGGAAAGAGGAAAAAGGACAGGAAGAGGAGAGGAGGAGGGAGAAACAGGAAGGAGGAGGAGCAGGAGGAGCATGAGAGGGAGAAGCAGGAGGATCAAGAGAAGAAGCAGAGGAGGGGGGTGAGCAAGAGAAAGAGGAGGAGGAAGAGGAGGAAGAGGAGAAAGAGGAAGAGGAGGAGGAGGAGGAAGGAGGAGGAATGGACCCCTGTCACAGTTCCCGTCTCCAGAGCTCCTGGTGGATTTACCCGGATCCCAGTCAGACCTTTTCGGACCCGACCTGCACCCTGTAAATCCACCTGCACCAGTGCACCCTGCCGACCTCATCCTCATCCTAACCACCTCCACCCGCTACCCACAAGATAAGACTGTACCCTACATGTACCGCACTTATTCCACCCGTGCGTCACCTGTGCTCCAGCCGAGCTCTAATTAGCTCTATGGCCAACCTACTAGCTTCGTCTTTACCCTGTCTTGTACCCCCCCCCCCCCGCCTCCTATACACCCTACCTACCTCTAGTCTCTGTACCCTCCAAGGTCCATTCATACCTGTACCTGTACCCCGACAGACAGGGGAGCAAGCACAGTCGGCTTATGGACCCAGGGTGACAGGAGGGGGGAGAGGGGAGAGGGGAGAGGAGAAAGGGAAAAGGGGAGAGGAGAGATTGGGGAGGGAAAATGATAAAAAGGAAAAGGGAGGAGGGGATAAACAGGGAGAAGAGGGAAACATTAACAGGAGATGGGAAGGGAAGAAAAAGCGATAAGAGGAAAGAGGAGCAAGGGGCAAGAGGCGGCGAGAGAAGGAAGGAGTGGAAAGAAAGGGGTGATGAAGAGAGACGGAACGGGGGCTGGAGGAAATGGAATAAGGGGTGACAGGGAGAGAAGAAATGATTGAAGCAAAGGGGCAGAGGAGACGTGGGGAGAAGAAGAGCTAAGAATAAGGTAGGAAGAAAGAACTGGAAGAATGAGGGAAAGGAAGGGGTAAGTGAGACTACAGGAGGAAATTATAATAGTAGTAGTAGTAGTAGTAGTAAAAGTAGTAGTAGTAGTGATAGTAGTAGTAGTAGGAGCAGTAGTAGTAGCAGTAGTAGTAGTAGTTGTAGTAGTAGTAGTAATAAGTAAAAGTAGTAGTAGTAGTAATAGTAGTAGTAGTAAAAGTAGTAGTAGTAGTAATAGTAGTAGTAGTAAAAGTAGTAGTAGTAATAGTAGTAGCAGTAGAAGTAGTAGTAGTCGTAGTGGTGGTAGTAGTAAGAGGAGGAGGGGAGAAGAGAGGAAGGAGAAGGAGGATGTGTCTGAGGAGTAGGAGCAGGAAGAGGAGGAGAAGTAGTAGTAGGAAGCGGGGAAAGAAGAGGAAACAGAGGCAGGCAGCGGCGCGCCCTTGACCCGTCCGCAAGGTGCCTGTGCCTGCCCCGCGGCCTCGTCCCTCCAGTCCGTCCGGCCCGACAGGATCCCGCGAGAAGGGTCTCCGGATTATATTCCTGCTCGGCGACATTTCGATGCGGGAGTAAAAAAAAAAGAAAAGAAAAAAAGAAAAGAAAAAAAAAGATAAGATAAAAAATATTAAAAAAAGAAAAAAAGAAAAGAAAAAAAAGAAGAAGAAATACAACAACAAAGAAACGAAGTATAACTCGGATCTCTAGAAATATACAGAAAAAGAAAGAAACAAAATAAAGAATAAATTAAACAAACAGACCCAAAGACGCCCAAAGCCACCGGCGTGATCGAAGTCACCGCCTCATTACCACGGACGGCCACCTGGAGGCACTTCCTGCAGAACCCACCAGCCCGCCCACTGAAACCGCCCAGTAGACCCCACCTGACCCACTCACTATACCTATCAACTAGGCCCCGACTCCCCCCCCCCCCCCCCCGTCACCCGAATCCAAGCACAAAGGACAATGACCCGAGGCACGAGTCTGCTTGCATTTGGCGTAATATGTTGCAGTCACTCAGTTCGCTTGCTTGCTTGCTTGCTTACTACCAATAAGATCCATTTAATAGCCAATTCAGGAAGCACAAGGTCTTCCTCGTTTTCTATATCTATATCTATATCTGTAACTATATCTATATCTATCTATTCATTCATTTATAAATTTGAGAGAAAGAGAGAGAGAGGGAAATGGATTAAAATGAGAGTAAAGAGAGAGAGAGAAAAAAACTGGAAAGATGAATGAATGGCGAAAAGGAAGGACCAAAAGGAGAGAATTACTACTACTACTATTACTAACAATAATAATAACAGTAATAATAATAACAATAATAATAATAATAATAAAAATAATAATAATAATAACAACAATAACAATAATAACAAAATCCGAAATAGTGCAGCCGAGTGAAACATCTGAAAGAGCTTTGACCTTAGATGAAACAAGAAAAATGTTGCAGATATCTAAGGCTCTTTGGAGTCCTCGTATTGAACATGCGAAGCCAAAAACACACACACAAAGAACTGAGATACAAAAGAGACGATACACACACACATGCACACACACACACACACACACACACACACACACACACACACACACACACACACACACACACACTATCCATTTATATTGACTTGTATTTGTACGTAAAGTCTTATTTTCATAGTAGTGAAGGAATATTGAAAAATATATATAATTACATAATAAATATATCATATGTGTATGTATGTATGAGTGAGTAAGTGAGAGTGTGTTTGTGTATATGTGTGTGTGTGTGTGTGTGTGTGTGTGTGTGTGTGTGTGTGTGTGTGTGTGTGTGTGTGTGTGTGTGTGTGTGTGTGTGTGTGTGTGTGTAGAGAGAGAGAGAGAGAGAGAGAGAGAGAGAGAGAGAGAGAGAGAGAGAGAGAGAGAGAGAGAGAGAGGAAGGAGAGAAAGAAATAAGAAAAAGGAAAGGAAGAGAAAAAGGAAAGGAAGAGAAGGAGGAAGAGGAAGAGGAGGAGGAAGAAGAAGAGAGAGGAGCGAAGGGATGAAGAAGAGGGAGAGGGCCCAAGAGGCGAGCGGTGTCCAAATTTAGGACACGGACTTGACACTTTGCATAAAGATCTGCGGCGAATCCAATCTCGGCTCGCCATTCCAGGGACATCTGGGGAAGTTGGCGTTCATATGTTTCGCCTCTGCGGGTCGTGTGCGTCTGTGTCCGTGTGCGTCTGTGTCCGTGTGTGTGTGTGTCCGTGTGTGTGTGTGTCCGTGTGTGTGTGTGTCCGTGTGTGTGTGTGTGTGTGTGTGTGTGTGTGTGTGTGTGTGTGTGTGTGTGTGTGTGTGTGTGTGTGTGTGTGTGTGTGTGTGTGTGTGTGTGTGTGTGTGTGTGCGTGTATCTGTATGTATTTATGCATGTGTGTGTGCCCCGCCCTCCCCTCCCCTCCTCCCCTCCCCATTGCATGCCCGTCAACACAGCCCCTTAAATGGCACTACAAAATACATAACTTTTCCCTTTTATAGTTTTCCTTCTCCAATCTCTCCTCTCCTCTTTTTCCTTCCATAGCTTTCGCTTATGGGCACAGGAAAGGAAAAGGAAAAGGGGAAGGGGGGGGGAGGCTAATACACACAGCGCCACTCTGAAAGCGTCGACGGTAATGACACCCGACGTGACGCTCCCCCACCCACCCCCCATCCCCCAACCCCCCGACAATGTAATTAATCATCACTCGAATCACGCTGTCTAATCGCCACTTTGTATGAACACATTGCACAGAGAGACATGTTGATAAATCGTAAATAAAAATATGTTTTATAATCCTAGATGTTCATAATCCTATTTATAAAAATATAATCATAACAATAACGAGACAAAAATGAAACAATACTACATTGCATTGGGGACGAATTAAGCTTTAAATGTAGCTGTAGCAGTAGTGGTGGTGGTGGTGGTAGTATTAGGATCGGTAGCAACAGTAGTTGCAGTAGTGGTAGTAATAGTGGTAGTAGTAGT
>BOPN01000413.1:130000-137500 GCA_017312705.2 Penaeus japonicus | reverse complement strand
TATATTGTCGCATTATCGGCCATATGTTTTACACACTCATGCATATATACTCGCACGCACTCACACTCACGCACACGCACACGCACACGCATAAAGCGGAAATCACCGTCAACACAACGTCACATATATACCTACAACGTGCTATTACCGTCAAGAACATGATGATAAATAAAGTGGGAATATATAGCAGAAGGGGGGTAGAAGGAGGGAGGGAGGGAGGGAGGGAAGGAGGGAGGGAAGGAGGGAGGAAGTAACAGGGAGGTTGGAGAGGAGGTGGAAAATGAGAGGGAGAGGAAAAAGGAATAGAAAAAAAGGAAAAGGAGAACAGAAAAGGAGAACGGAAAAGGAGAAAGGAAGAGAAGGAAGAGGGGGAGGAAAATAAAGGAAGAGAAAGAAGAGAAGGAAGAGAGGGCCAAGAAGAATAGGAAGAGGCGGAAGGAGACAACTAGAACAGTGAGGGGAGAAAAGACGGGGGATGAAAAGGCGGCGGCGGAGGCGGAGGAGGAGGAGGAAAATATATATACATATATAGATATAAACATATATGATGACGAATGGACGTGGGGAGAAATGGATGTAAGGGAAGGGGGAAAGGGGCGAGAGAGGTGGGAAGGAAGAAGAAGGAAGAATGGAAAAGGGGAAAAAAATGGATGGGCGAGGGAGAGGGAGAGGGAGAGGGAGAGAGAAGGGCAGATGACGGGTCGTGTAGGTGTCGCGATGACGGCGAGGCGAGGCCAGGGAGCGTCTTGTTGGCACTATCGCTGAGGCGATGTGGTTAGAGTCTCCATCATGAAAGCAACTACATTTCCCTACACCATGAATGCTTTCGGGAAACCTCCATCTATAGGTGGTCTTGCTTGTTCTTATCTTCTTAAGGCCACTGTGCAACGAGTTCATTAACAGGGTACATTTCATGCCATCTTGTAAAATGTAAAACACTTTATGTATGTATGTGTATATATATATATATATATATATATATATATATATATATATATATACATATATATATGCTTATATATATAAAATAAAATAGTTTCCCCCTCTTCTCTTTTTTTTCTTCTCGTTTTCTTTTTCCTTCGCTTCCCGTTTTCTTTTCCACCTCGTCGGGAAAGCTGAGAGAGGGATTATGAGAGGCAATGTTCTCGCTGTTGGTTCATTTGGATTTTGGTTTGTTCTTTTTATATTATTTCGGTGGGGGAGGGGGTGGCAGAAGGGGGATAGCGGTTGGTTGGATTCTGGTTACGTAATTTTTTTTAGGGGGAACTTTGGTATTCTTTTGGTTTTGCTATTGCTACCGTTATTATCATTGTCAAATGTATTTATTATTTATTACTGTTATTAGTATTAGTATCATGATTACTATCATCATTCTTATGATTATCAGCATCATTATCATTACTATAATTATTATCATTTTTTATGATTATCATTATTATCATTATTACGTTGATCATCATTAGTATAATCATTTTCATCATAATCATTGTAATCCTCATCATTATTTATAGCATCATATTTATCATCATCACTAATGTAATTACTATTGTTATCATCATCATTTTCATCATTATTGTCAATGTTGTCATGACTATTATTGTTGTCGTTACATTTTTTTTCTTCATTTTTTTCCTCCTTATTTTTCTACATCTTTTCTTCATTATTTCTCTGTCTTCTTATTTTCCTTCTCTTTTCTTTTTTTCTACTGTAGTTTTCCTCTTCTCATCTTTATACTTATTTCCCTTAACCTCCTTTTCCTTCTCATTTTCATCCTCATTTTCTTTTTTCCTCCTCTACCTCCTCTTTCTCCTTCCGTATCCTCATTTTTACTCCTCTTCAATCTCCCCATATACCTTCTTCCTCCTTATCCTCTTCCTCCTCCTTTCCTTCAACTTGCTCCTCATTTTTCCTCCTCTTCCTCCTCTTTTTTGCTCATTCCTCATTTTTCCTCCTTCTTTTCCTCTCTCTCCTTTATATTTCCCCCTCACCCTCCGTCCCTCTCTCTCTTCACCCCTCTCTCCTTTCCTGACCTTCCCTCCTCCCTCTCCCTCTCCCTCCGTCTCCCCCTCTCTCTCTTCCTCCCTCTCTCATTTCCTGTCCTTCCTTCTCTCCTTTCCTGTCTTTCCCTCCTCCCTTCTCCTTTCTCCCCCCTCCCTCCCTCTCTCTCTCACTATACAAATACATTATCGCAATCCCGCACAGCAAAAGAGAGGGGGCGAGAGCATAGCATTGCACGAGGCCCATTCACCGAGTACTAAAGACGGCCGCTATCGCACACACCTTTGTCACCCGCGGCGGCAGCAGCAGCTATCGCGAGCCAGGCACTGCGCCGCGAGTCATCAAGCACTGTACCGTGAACCGCGCACCATCTTTGTCGCCAAAACCACCCCGCTCGCTCGCTCGCTCTTTCGCTCTTTCGCTCTCTCTCTCTCTCTCTCTCTCTCTCTCTCTCTCTCTCTCATGTCAGTCATGCGATAGGGATCACGGCAGTTGAAGTTGCATGGGGAGGGGAGGAGGGGAGGAGGAAGGAGGGAGGAGGGGAAGAGGGGAGGAAGGGAAGAGGGGAGGAGGGGAGGAGGGGAAGAAGGGAGGCTGGGGAGGAAGGAAGGAGGGAAAGGGATGGAGGCTGGAGAGTGAGTATAAGAGCATCTCAGATGTTTCCTTTATCTGCGACACCGAAAAGGATGGTAGGGTGCCAGGGTGAGATCATGACAGGATGATAGAAGACAACAGGGTCGCAAGCGAAAGCAAGGCGATTGCAAGGGCGTGGGGGGCAGGGGCACGATTTGGCAACCTGTTCACACACACCTGTTCCTCTCCCTCGACGCCTCCCTCGTCCTCCACTCCTCCTTCCCCCTTCCCCCTTCCTTCATTCATTCATTCCTCTCTCTTTTTTTCCTTCCTTCCTTCCCCCTCTTTCACTTTCCCTCCCTTCCTCTCTACTCCCTCCCTCCTTCCCTCCTTCCCTTTCTTTCTTCCTACATTCCTTCCTTCCCTTTCCTGCCCCCTGTTCTCCCTCCACCTCCTAATTCACCTTTACCCCTTCCTTCAAATCTCCCTCATTCTCCCCCTCCCCCTCCCCTCCCCACCACCCACACCTACACCCACACCCACACCCACACCCACACTCACACATAAACATACACACATACACACACATATATATACAAACACACACATACACAGACCAAGGCCGTACATCATGCATTCAATCAACACTTGCACATTGCACAGCGGACGCACCACTCGATTGCAAATGAAGTTACCCATTACGCGAATACACTCGAGCAACATCATGAATACGGGTTAATACAATAGCTTCCGGGTAGTGTATTAACTTCAGTAGCTTTCCACTAAAACAAAAACATATCCGTGGCCACATTTCGGTTTTTGTATTTGTTGTAGAAATAACAAGATATACATAATAGAACAACGCACTTTTATCTGTTTTTGTTTTTAGTTCAGCAAGAACATGGTTTCAAACATGACTAACATTAAATAAAAACACTTTACAGCAATCCATGTAAAACGAGAAAGAGAGAAAATAAAACCACCTCCAAAATAAATAAAATAAACAAAACGAGAAATAAAAAGAAAACTAAAACATTAATCGCCAACCACACACTAACAAGATCAGTTCTTTTTTTCCTTTTCATTTTTTTTTAAAACGCTCCACCTTACAAAAAAAATAATAATAAATAAACAAAGCATATTTCATCCTTGCTGCTGCTGCTGCTGCTCTCTCTCTCTCTCTCTCTCTCTCTCTCTCTCTCTCTCTCTCTCTCTCTCTCTCTCTCTTTCTCTCTTTCTCTCTTTCTCTCTCTCTCTCTCTCTCATCCTCTCTCTCTGGCACCTGCCCCGTAACACCATTAGCCCTGTCCTCGCACCATGCTTTGTACCCTTGTCAAATGACGGTGTCATCTGTGTCAAACCGGTACAAAAAGAGGTGTAAACATCACAGCAACTCTAGTTAACACACTTGCGCCTCGTTCCATTTTTTTTTTTTTTTTTTTTTTATCTATCCTTTGTGGTTTGGATCGAACTTTTGTTTGTTTGCTTTTCTTCGTTCCTTGTGTCTGTTAATTATTATTATTTTTTTATCTATTTATTCTTTTATTTTCTTGTGTGCTTTATCTGTGTAATTCCATTCGTCCCGCGCACAAAATTCACGCTCACCTTTATAACTTTAACCGATAATCGCGTCACTTCGCACTCGCACAAAATCCACGTCGACGGTCCCTCTTCTCTCTCTCACTCTCCCTCTCTCTCTGTTCTCTCCCGAAAGCACAGCGTCGCGCGCGTGCAAGCGTGCTCTCCCCGAGGCCTCCGTCAGCAGAATCCGTAACCGTGGTGGCGCTGAGCGGAAGCAGGCAGCGCAGCGCGGCGGTCGCAGGTGTCGCCCTCGGGATGCGGCAGCGGACAGCGCACGCGGCGGCCGTGTCGGGAGGGAGGGAGGGCGGGAAGAGCGGCGGCGGCGACGGCGTGCGGCCCTGCGGTGTGCCGGGTGGCGCCCAACTGGCCTCGGGCGGCCCCGCGCCCACACACACGCACACACACACTCTCGCTCACACACACATACACACACACGCCCGTACACACACACACAGGCTCACCCGGGATCATATTACAACCCAGTCAGAGTTTAGTGGGAGTTACTGCTCCCCCATCGATTGCGGTCGGACACACATACATACATACATCGAAATATATACATACATACTTTCATATATACAAACAAATACATACAGTACATGCAATAAAACATACATACATGAAACAAACAAACAAACCTTAACAAAACACAAACACAAACACACACACACACACGCACATTTGCGAGCCCTCGGTTTACGACACTGCGATCAGAAAGTACGTCCAAACCTTCCTAATAAAAGCCCGACTTTCACCGCGCTGAAAGCAAGGCAAGCACTAACCCCCGGAAAATGGACATGAATCTAAATATACTGAAAATAATATCGATAGTCGGAAATAATGCTGATGATGATAATCATAATCATAATTGCAAGAGTGACAGTAATTATAATTGTCATCATCATCATCATTATTATTATTATCAGTATTAATATTATTATCATTACTATTATAATATAATTGCCATCATCAAAATAACAATAGTACTAATACTCTTAATAATAATAATAACAATAATAATAATAACAATACTTACAACAACAACGATAACCATAATCATCATTACAACCGTAAATTTAACATCCCCATCAACCCAGTGGCAAGATAATGACATCAAAATTCCCCACTGATCCGAAGAGAACGATTAGCTTGTGACGCGATCCTCGTGCCTTGGCGATCCACTCCTGATATTCCATCACAACCCGTCCGTAACTTTGGCACATTCCTGCCGACACGAACGCCACGAAAAACAACAACAACAACAACAGAAAATGGCGATGATGATGATGATGATGATGATGATGATGATGATGATGATGATGATGATGATGATGATGATGATGATGATGATGATGATGATAATAATAATAATAGTATTAATAATAATGATAATAATACTAATAGTAATAATAATAATAATAATAATAATAATAATAATAATAGTAATAATAATAATAAGAGCAACAACAATAATAATATTATCATTGTTATATAAAAAAACAGTAATAAAAATAATAGTAATATCAATACAGATACAATAATACTAAAACCACTGCTATCAATGCCAACTTTAACTGTAAATCAAATAATAATAATAATAATAATAATAATAATAAATAAATAAATAATCATAACAATAATTCTAATCCTAACACTAACTCTTAATCCTACTACTACCATCAAAAATAACAACAACAACGACCATATAAACCCAAAACACAATAACACCAATGATGACACTTTTACAAATAAACAAATAAATAAATAAATAAATAAATAAATAAATGCCACCGCCGATGCTAAGAGCCAAAGCCAACCACATATATTTCCCGCTAACCCTTTGAAACAAAATTAACCCTTACGACCGGCCGATTTCAATGACGTGTAATGGAACTGCTGTGTGATTTGTAGCTCACTATAACTCACTGGGCTTTCCTCTGGCCCTTTTCCGTTCGTAATTTTATACGGTGGTGTATATATGTGTGTGTGTAGGGGGGTAGGGTGGTGGTGGTAGGGAGGGGAGGGGGATGGTGGGTGGATGGGTGGTGTGTGTGTGTGTGTGTGTGTGTGTGTGTGTGTGTGTGTGTGTGTGTGTGTGTGTGTGTGTGTGTGTGTGTGTGCGTGTGCGTGTGCGTGTGCGTGTGCGTGTGCGTGTGCGTGTGCGTGTATGAGCATGTGTGTGTATGTGTGAATGCATATGTATGTACATCTGTATGTACATATGAACGTGCAAGTGTGCGCATGTGCGTGCATGCGTGCAAGTATGCGCAAGTGTGCGTGTATGTTCCCGTGTGCGTGCGCGTGTCCATGTTCATGTTGCGTGTGCATGTTGCGTGTTCAAACAGCCTGTACGAGCATTTGTTCCCGTGCTCCTACTGTACCAAAACTCCTTCATCATCCACAGGGAGCTTTCACTGTGGACACGAAAATAAAAGCTCTACGATTTTGAAACATTTTCAACGCTTTGCAGATTTAGGTAAACATTAGAAATTACCTCCGCGATTTAATCATCACATCGATGAAATAAAATAACTGGTAAACATAACATGTTAATTAATGTCTTGCGAAATGTACAGCAAAGTAAGTAACGTAGAGAACTATATTAACAATAATAATAACAACATGAGTAACAAAAACAACAAAATTAATGATAGTAATAAAATTAATAACAACAACAACAGTAATACTAATAATAATAACAATAAAATAGACAACAGTTATATCAATAATAACAATAATAATAATAATAATAATAGAATCAATAATAATAGTAGTAGTAGTAGTAGCAGTAATAATAATAATAATAAAATAACAATAATAATAAAAATGATAATAATAACAAGTAGTAGTAGTAGTAGTAGTAGTAGTAGTAGTAGTAGTAGTAGTAGTAGTAATAAAAACATAAATAATAATCATAACAAAGTAATAATAACAATAATAACGAGATAGCCACAGCCACAGGGAAAAGTAAAAAATGAGAATGAAGGATGAGTGATAAAGAGATAAAGAGAGGAAAGGAGGAGGTGGAGGAGGAGGAGGAGGAGGAGGAGGAGGAGGAGGAGGAGGAGGAGGAGGAGGAGGAGGAGGAGGAGGAGGAGGAGGAGGAGGAGGAGGAGGAGGAGGAGGAGGAGGAGGAGGAGGAGGGGGAGGGGGAGAGGAGTGGAGGGAGAGGAAGTAGAAGGATGAGAGCCGGGAAAAGGGGAAGGGGAGGGGAGAGAGGAGAGGGAGAAAAGACAAAAAGAGAGAAGAGAGAGGAAAGAGAAGAGAGAGGAAAGAGAAAAGAGAAAAGAAAGAAGAGAGAGGCGAGGAGAGAAAAAAATTAAAAAAAGAGGAAAGAAGATAAAGAGA
>BOPN01000413.1:112500-115000 GCA_017312705.2 Penaeus japonicus | reverse complement strand
AGAAGAAGAAGAAGAAGAAGAAGAAGAAGAAGAGAAAGAAGAAGGAGATAAGGGGGGGAGAGATGAGAGAGAGAGAGAGAGAGAGAGAGAGAGAGAGAGAGAGAGAGAGAGAGAGAGAGAGAGAGAGAGAGAGAGAGAGAGAGAGAGAGAGAGAGAGAGAGAGAGAGAGAGAGAGAGAGAAAGAGAGAGATGGAGAGAGAGAGAGAGAGAGAGAGAGAGAGAGAGAGAGAGAGAGAGAGAGAGAGAGAGAGAGAGAGAGAGAGAGAGAGAGAGAGAGAGAGAGAGAGAGAGAGAGAGAGAGAGAGAGAGAGAGAGAGAGAGAGAGAGAGGGAGAGAGGGAGAGGGAGAGAGGGAGGGAGGGAGAGGAGGGAGAGAGAGAGAGAGAGAGAGAGAGAGAGAGAGAGAGAGAGAGAGAGAGAGAGAGAGAGAGAGAGAGAGAGAGAGAGAGAGAGAGAGAGAGAGAGAGAGAGAGAGAGAGAGAGAGAGAGAGAGAGAGAGAGAGAGAGAGAGAGAGAGAGAGAGAGAGAGAGAGAGAGAGAGAGAGAGAGAGAGAGAGAGAGAGAGAGAGAGAGAGAGAGAGAGAGAGAGAGAGAGAGAGAGAGAGAGAGAGAGAGAGAGAGAGAGAGAGAGAGAGAGAGAGAGAGAGAGAGAGAGAGAGAGAGAGAGAGAGAGAGAGAGAGAGAGAGATGCTAGATCAACAAGGACACCGCAAACCCTTTGACCCTCACACCAAAACCTCAACCAGAGACGTAATCCCATACGTCCCATCCCATACCCCCCCCCCTCTTTCACTTCTCTCGACCTTCTAGCATCACCACGCCTCCCCCACGACAAGGACATCAGCAGGTGCCCCAGCAGGTTCCCCAAACAGACGCAACGGAGGTTCCATAAGCAGACGCCGAGCAGGTTCCCCAAGCAGGTTCCATAAGCAGACGCAGAGCAGGTTCCCCAAGCAGACGCCAAGGAGGTTCCATAAGCAGACGCCGAGCAGGTTCTCCAAGCAGACGCCAAGGAGGTTCCATAAGCAGACGCCGAGCAGGTTCTCCAAGCAGACGCTAAGGAGGTTCCATAAGCAGACGACGAGCAGGTTACCCTAGCAGATGCCAAGCACGCTCCATAAGCAGACGCCGAGCAGGTTCTCCAAGCAGACGCCAAGGAGGTTCCATAAGCAGACGCCGAGCAGGTTCTCCAAGCAGACGCCAAGGAGGTTCCATAAGCAGACGCCGAGCAGGTTCCCCAAGCAGACACCAAGCAGGTTCCTCTTCTTCAAGGGCCTCAATCGAACGACAACAGACAGTCGTGGGAAGGTGTCGATGACAGGCAGCTGCTTGACCAAGTCCTTCGGATTGTATTCTCTTTCTCTCTTTCCTTATCTCGTTCTCGTTCTCTTTCTCTCTCTCTTTCTCTTTCTCTTCCTCTATCCATCTGTCTTTATTTCCTTCCTTCTCTCTCTCACCTCTCTCTCTCTCTCTCTCTCTCTCTCTCTCTCTCTCTCTCTCTCTCTCTCTCTCTCTCTCTCTCTCTCTCTCTCTCTCTCTCTTTCATCAGCACCAGTCTTTCTATCTTTCTCTTTCTCTCTCCCTCTTTCTCCATCTGTCTTTATTTCTCATTTTGACTTTATTTTATTCTGTCTACATATTTTTTTCCTTTTTTCTTTTAATCTCAGGTATAAGAAATGACATTCGGTGTTTATAATGAGTGATAAATAAAAGGAATAGGAGAAGAAATGTCAAACAGATAATGATAAATTATTAGAAAAATTAAAAGTACACTATAAATAAATATGAACTAATAATGACTAACGAGTGATAAAGCAATGATATAAACAAAATAAAGGAAAAATGACAATAAGAAGTCGAATAAATAACTGTAAAGAGCAACTTAAAAAAAAATAACGACAGTGGCAACCATTAAACAATGCCAATCAAAGAACAAGGAAATAAGACAATGAAAACATCAAAGAGACAATACCATTCGCCGTCTAATCACGACCAACGCTAAAGAAAACGGAATCCAACCAGCCAAAGAAAACGAACGACGCTAAAGAAAACGGAATCCAACCAGCCAAAGAAAACGAACGACGCTAAAGACAACGGAATCCAATCGGCCAAAGAAAATAGAATGCACTCGGCAAAAGAAAACGACAGACGATAAAGAAAACAAAATCTAGCCGACTACAGAAAACGGGCGGAAACGATGGCGAACGCGCGAAACCCAGAGCCAGCCGCCAAGCCGAGCGCGTCCCACATCCTTCACCGACGAGGATGTCCCTCCTTCAGGCCGACGAAACTAATCCCCTCAGCGCCAAGTGCCACAGGCTATGGCGATTATCCGTGCGTGGCGACGAGTGCCAGGGAAGAGCTCAGAGGAGGAACGAGTGTCAAACCCTCCCCTCCCCCTTACACTCCTCTCCCCTTCCTCTCCTCTACCTACCAACCCGATCTCTAACTAAGGACGCGGAGATACGAAACACGACTAGCAATCTCTTGTAGGATATCTG
>BOPN01000413.1:100000-107500 GCA_017312705.2 Penaeus japonicus | reverse complement strand
TCGGTTCATCTCCATTTCCCTGATTTCAGAAAGAAAGAGGAAGAAAATATAGAGTAACTGTTGAATTTCTCCCTCTTAAATAGTGTGATGTAACTGACACAATTACATTAAAGTCTATATACCTTCTATTATAATGTTACTTTATCATACTTTAGTAATATGTGTCATATGTTCTATTATGCATAATGCTACCCTATGATAATGTTATTTATATGCAAAGCAGATTATGCTCGTATGGAATTATAAAAAGAGTGAACATTAAAAATACATTCTTAGTTTAAAATGGAAATACTGATATGATGGTACAAGTGAACCATTATATCTTTTATGATGAATTTATATGCTTTGAAGAATCTCCTCGTACAAGAATGCCATAATATAGTCAAAGTAAACATTTATTCATTATCTAACTTTTAGTTCCAGAGGATAGTTTACCATGAAAAAAATACATGTCATACATTTAACTTTCAGTCAAATGAAGTATTTCTTTATGAACTCAATTATTTTAAGATCATACATTTACCCTGCAGTAGTTTATGTAATCTTCTTTTGTAGAATCAGAAATATTAAACATTATATATATGAGCTTGCAATGTAATATACTTTTTCCTTGTAAAAACTCAAATATCACACAAATATTTTAAGGTCTAATAAGGATAGCAAGAACACATCCTTTCTGTCAATTCTAAGGATAGAAAGAAGACATCCAGGTGAATAAGGCATGTGACTGTTTGAAAGTTCTGCATCACACCCGTAGATTGAAAATTAATACCAATTTCGACCATATATCACTAACATGCTTCAACATCAGAATGGTCAAAATCACATTCCTCACTATGTATACCATGCAGATATTGCATTCATACTAACCATCATTCCACTTGCTTTCACAGAAAATAATCTTGGCCTATTCTTTCAACTCTCATAGGTATCCACCACAAGGTACCATACAATATTACAAACAGGGTAAACTACAATATAAACACACAGTAAACTAAGCTACAACATGAAAACAAATTATACTACATAGTAATGAACTGGACAGTGTCACTGGACATAACACCTATTAAATCTCTTCTTTGAGACACTCTAAAACATCAGATACAGAATTCAACTGGGAATACTGCCGTGTTGAGTACTGAAACAAAATCAGTTATAGTTGCAAAGAAAGGAACAGATCATAGTATCAATCTTAGGCAAGTCCCCCCTATTGTCTCTTTCTAATACACAAACCTTATATGTCTTCTCAAACTCCTGATTTAGAAATCAAACACATACGACAAATCTTACTCGTCTTCTGTATAAAATCATTATTCCCCTTCCCCCCTGCATAAGATCTCTTGCAAAATAACATCCAGAGTAATGAACATCACATCTAGATGGAATATGATAAGTATCTACAATAATAGAAATGCCTAACATATGTTAAGATGAGTTCCTGCTTATGTATGCCAGATCTCCATAGAAAATGTATATCAAAGAAAGTTAGATATACAGTAGGGAATACTCATCTGATTTATGCATGTCAAACTTTTTTTTTTTTTTTTTAATGCTTTCCTGTCCACTTTAGAAATATTCACCAAGAATTTTAAAAATCAAATATTTTCTCAATCCATCAGCACCCTTTTGTAATAATTAATAACTTGATTCAAACATTAATTTTCAGCCAATCTAATAATGAGAAAAGCTGTGCTTTAAAAGTGTCATTAATTATGTCACACTCACTGACACACACACTCACACAAAAGAAAAGAAATTGAAAAAATATCATAGCTACCATTCATATCAATATACATTACTAAAAGGCAATAGATACAAAAGATACATATGTATATTCTTTTTTGATAAATAATCAAATATATTAACAAGGATTTAATGTGCAGAATGCAATTCCTCTAATTACTGACTCTGAGTATCATGTTTGTTTACCATTCCACAAAAGATTCCACAAGCAAATACACTGGTAAACAGACACTCCCTGTGATTGCAAAAATGTTCTCAATATTTTTTTTCCTTCCATAAATAAGAAAGAAAGAAGGGAGGAAAGAGAGAGAGAGCGTGAGAATTTTTTTTTTTTTTAATTCTTTGCCAGTTGTGCTCACTCATTAGCCATTACCATGAGCACGAGACAAGAGCACGTGCACTAGTCTGGTCTTGTGTTAACAAAGGGATCAAACGGACACATTCAGCCAGGGAAAAGAATTGCTTTCTCTCGCTGTTGCTGCACGATTATCTTTTCATCCCAAATTACATTAAACAAACTATTCCTTTTAGAACCCTTTGAGGTCGAAATCCATTACTGCACATGATATCAAATAACAAAAAATGGTGGTATCTATTACTAACTTTTCAATGCTTGTCACAATTGAAGTTATAATGTTATCCATTGTGCAATGAAAACAAGCTACATTTTCCATTAACTCAGAGGTAAGTAGGTAGGTAGGTAGGTATGTAGGTAGGTGGGTGTAGGTAAGTGGGTTTAGGTAGGTAGGTAGGTAGGTAGGTAGGTAGGTAGGTAGGTAGATAGATAGGTAGGTGTAGGTAGGTAGGTAGGTAGGTAGGTAGGTAGGTAGGTGTAGGTAGGTAGGTAGGTGTAGGTAGGTAGGTAGGTAGGTAGGTAGGTAGGTAGGTAGGTGTAGGTAGGTAGGTAGGTAGGTAGGTGTCGGTAGGTAGGTAAGTAGGTAGGTGTAGGTAGGTAGGTTGGTAGGTAGGTGTAGGTAGGTAGGCAGGTAGGTAGGTGTAGGTAGGTAGATAGGTGTAGGTAGGTAGGTAGGTAGGTAGGTAGGTAGGTAGGTATAGGTAGGTAGGTAGGTAGGTAGGTAGGTAAAGGTAGGTAGGTAGGTAGGTAGGTAGGTAGGTAGGTAGGTGTAGGTAGGTGTAGGTAGGTGTAGGTAGGTGTAGGTAGGTGTAGGTAGGTGTAGGTAGGTGTAGGTAGGTGTAGGTAGGCGTAGGTAGGTAGGTAGGTAGGTAGGTAGGTAGGTAGGTAGTTAGTTAGTTAGTTAGTTAGTTAGTTAGTTAGTTAGTTAGTTAGTTAGTTAGTTAGTTAGTTAGTTAGTTAGTTAGTTAGTTAGTTAGTTAGTTAGTGTGGTGGTGTGCAGGCAGTGGCAGGCAGGCAGGCAGGCAGGCAGGCAGGCAGGCAGGCAGTTAAGCCAGTTACGTTAGTTAGTTAATAGTTAGCTAGTTAGCCAGTTGCCAGTTAGTCAGTTAGTTAGTTAGTTAAGCTAGTTGTTAGTTAGTGTGTGTGTGTGTGTGTGTGTGTGTGTGTGTGTGTGTGTGTGTGTGTGTGTGTGTGTGTGTGTGTGTGTGTGTGTGTGTGTGTGTGTGTGTGTGAGTAAAATAATAATTATTCAATTTGACGGGAGAATAAACACCTTTAAACATGTGATAGAATTTTGAAGGCTTTATTCCCTGTTGGTCTTTGCAGGAAACAAATTAAGATTATAGTGATTAAGTTTATGATGTTTTACAAATCATCTTGTAAGAGCGGGCACTTAGTGTAAGGAAATCAACAAATGAAGACAACACAAAAAATTAGTAAATTTGGAGTCTCTCTTTCTCTTCTTTCTATCTTTCCTTCTTTCTCTCTCTCCCACCATTTTGCATGAATGAATCATCTGACCTCTCTGACCTTTTTTCTCACCTATATTATGAATTGATCTGAAGTCAGATTCTAGCATGACAGATGACATTTAAAGGGAAACATTTCATTATCTGATGAAAACATTATCAGAGAATAGAACTACACAAGACATAGAAAGCTAAATCACATGAAGATATAAATCATTTGAATTGTTTGAACAGCTGCACTATATTCCACAAATGAAAAAGAATCAGCACATGATGGCATAACCAAATCATTGTAGAAAAGCTTTTAATTCAATCTCTGTAATCTGAAACCACCCATAATAAAAGGGTTCTGTTATTCCAATCTTTCATGTGAAGTCTCTTCTTAAGAATTATAATTCAAATTAAGAGCATGAATCTGTGATATGTTTTCAGTTTGATAGCATCCCTTTTGCATGTCTGAAAATCACTCGCAAAAGCAAATGAATACAGCTCTTATAAAAGAAAAAAATATATATTATTCATATACAAACACACAGAAGCCTTCAATATCCTACAGAAGAAAAAGTTGACAGAGACCTAAAATGAAATCCCTGCAGTTGATGAGCAGTATCTGAATCTTTCCAGGAAACAATCTTCCCATTGAATGTTCTGGCTCTTTTGAATGCTCTATCTTGTACAGCAGGTTCTTATGGGCAATTTTAAGCCATAGAGTGGACAATTACCCTTTTTGATCCAGCCCAAATCATAGAACATCAATATTTTACCATGTTCTTCATTTTTATCATCAACTTGGAGACAAACAAATATTTTTGAGTATCATCTGAAGTGTGACTTAAAAAACAATACTCAGCAATCTGAGCTATGCTTTGCTTTTTATGAGTTATAACAGTGGCAAAATCTCATACCTAATGATTATCTTTTCAGCACTATGGTAAGTATGCTAATGCTATACATGATCCTGAAAATTAAACCCAGTTGTGCATTTGTTGCTACCATATAAGAAGAGCAGGAAGGGAAATTCTGTAACATACCTTTGCATACTGATATATAAATGAACCTTTACTTTGCTGACTTATCACAAGCTCAGAATATTTGTCTTTCCCTAAATGTAAATAAAAGAATATCATAAAAAGTCATAAAATATAAATACATATACATAAAATTTGCAGTCCTGTGCTTCAAGACATAAATTATAACTATATAATAATTAAGCAGAGTATGGAAAGACAGAGAAATTGCATGTTGCATCTCTTTGAACATCAATTTACTCCTATAAGCACCACTTTGTATGTGTTACCTGTCTTAAGATGCTAAATAAGTTAGATTCACTCAATAGTAATTGCAATTGACTACAGTAGAACAATGAAATTACAAAAAGAACTCTTTTGTCAAACTTAGCCCCTCATCATTTCAAGAGCATTGAAATACCAGAATAAAGATTAACCCATTAGCAGCAGATGGCATGATTTGCTGCAAAGGCAGGGTCGGTCATAGACACAGATGGCACCAAACCAGACATGTAAACCAGCCATCCTGCTGCACAAATATTTATTTAATACTGCGACCAATGGGTTAAGGGAGTAGAGCTATTTACATTCTAATATTATCTTTTTCAACGCACAGGGACTTAGTAACATGTTCATTGCTATAGTTGCTACAATGTAGATTGATCACCACTGAGCAATAGTTTAATATAAAAAACAAGAGATAACCTTTCAATTTCCAAAAGAACAAATGTGAATTGTTACCTTTTATCAAAACTGAATATCCTCCTGAGATTCAATCCTAATCAAATATCTATAAAACATCGCCAAACACCCAACGATTAAAAAAAAAAAAAAAGAGCAAAGGTCACTTCATATGAAATTCCAATATGTATTCCAATGTATTCCAAAGCTCGCATATGTGGGTATCAACTTGTTATCAGTTTTAATGATCCTACAGAACAGAAAAGCTTTAACCTCAGAACCAGGAATAACAAGGAATGATTCTAAAGCTTAGGCAGATGTTAACATCTTGGGTTCCAAGTATTCTACAACAACAATATTAATGTTTTAATTTTTTTCAATAAGGCGAAGGTAAGAAAACTTACAAACAGATAATAGTAAATGAATACTATATACTTTCTACTAGAAAATTATTGGTACATCAATAAGCTTTGTCCTGACAGACTATATCATATTGTCTTTCTTACCAAGTCTACTTAATGAAAACAAATTTATATCTCCAGTCAAAAAGAGCCTTTCCATACACAAGATTATCCTCAGACATAAGAAAGAGTATATCTAATCCCTGCATATGCATTGATTTATCAAATTCACCAAATTTCAACAGGATATATCAAAGAATTTCTAGATTCTCTACAAAAGTCTAGAATTACCCATTAAACCATCAGAATATCCATTCCTAAGGTGTGAACAGCAGATGCAATACAGTTAACCCATTCCCGCCGGGCCGTTTCGTCTTTTATGGCGTCAATGCCGGGGCTCTCGAACGCTTAGGCCTAAATCAATTATATCATTGACGGCGTATGACGGCACCCGTGCTATCATATTATATAATCGCCGTCTGTGGCCGGCGGCCGGCGGCATTGGGTTAATTAGCTATAACCAATTTTAACGGTTTCAGAATACATTTCTTACCTTGTGATATGTAAGGCCTGATTTAACATTTTAGGGAAACAATCTAAATAAATATGTATTTACAACAGCTATCAATCTCATCTAAAATAGGATTTCAGTAGACTATTCATACTGGTTTGAGTTGGAAAGGTCTAACCACACATATTAAACATACTCTAAAGCTGTAAACTTGGGATTAACCATTTGGTCGCAGTTTTAATAAAATATGTATGCAGTAGGATGGCAGGTTTACATTGTCTGGCACAGTGCCATCTGCATCTATGACTGACTCTGCCTTGGCAGCAAATCATGCCATCCGCTGCTATTGGGTTAACGTAAAAAATACACTATTCTAATGATGCAGTAGTAAACTGTCTCTCAATTATCACATCCTGCGAAGAAAAACTCTCATAAACCTGTAAACTCAATTAATGACAAAATCAAAATTCAGTTTTTTTAGCTCAAAGAAAAAATGGGAAGATTAAGTAATAGTACAATCAAATGTCCAATTTTCAGGCCTATGAAGGATGACTAAGATGGTTTATAACTTTGAGAAACTAGTCTTCTATGCCTTGTCAAAGCAAACTCCTTAGAAATTTCTCAGGTAATTGTCAGTGAACTCCTAGCTATTCTAAGACTTCTCAAAATACCCAAAGAAAGACAAATCCAAAGGACTCCTATTCAAACCAAAGGCAAGTTATTAAAACACACAATTATTCTAACTGTGCCTGATATATATAGATATACAGGGCACAATATCAACACCATTCTTTAAGTGTTAAAGGTAGGCAAAATAAACTGAAGGACTGTGGATGCATTGGAATGCAATGCAAATTATTAAGACTCCAAGTTCAGCAAATAAGTTACTATTAATTTTACTTGTCGTATAAGGTCTAATAACATAAATACAAAAGTATTATATGAGTCTCTAATGGACAATACACGTTAAGTTGCATTAAGTTATGTCGGTTACACAAGGCAAAAATCAGCATTTTACAGGTTTCCTTTTTTTTGTAATTCATTACAGCTATTTCTTTCCATCTTGTGGACAAACATCATGGAGCACTGCCATACTCAGAGGAGTGGTACATAGGTGAAAAGACACCAAAGTCATTATACCTGCTAGTTTTCCCATTTCTTCATCACAGTTATTTGTCTTATTCCCCCTTCCCATCCCATCCATATATAGCTCTGAAATATCCTATCCTTTAACCCGTTAACGACATGTGACAAGATATCATGTCTAATGGTTTTTGGGTCAGACGCCGGAGATGAGATATTTAGTCAAGGTCGGTGCACTGGGTGATTGGGC
>BOPN01000413.1:70000-72500 GCA_017312705.2 Penaeus japonicus | reverse complement strand
TAGGACCTTAACTGAAAAAACTACAACTACACAAGGAATCCCACTAAGAACATATAATCATATAAGAATGAAACATCAACAAGGTAAAAAGAAAATACAAGAATAACAATAACTGTAAGAATACCACTATGTAGGAGAGGTACCTTAAAACTCTCCCTTAAAGTAGAAGTTTAGACTGAAACACTACGTACAAAAAGATTTCCACAAAGATTACTGACATCTACAGACAAGCATATCTAGTAATGAGAAGGAATAAATGGATGTACTTTATTTTCTACTTGACTATTTCTGTTCTTTCTAGACCGCCACATATATTTAACCCAAGACATGCTGTTCAAATCAAGACATGCTGGACACATGACCATTCTATGAGAAATGGTCAGTGTTCAGAACAAACATACATCGATTGAGATAAACTACAGTAATGGCCATACAGAACACATAAAACAACACTTTCAGATCTTAAAAATAAATCTCTGAAGAGTAAAGGTACAGTCACAATGCCATTCTAAGTCCACAAATCTATGCTAATGAAGATGGTGTGATCACTATACTTCAAGATCCTAGAAAGGCAAACAAACTTTGCATACATATATTTAGGCAAGACAGAACTTATTAATCTCCATGGCAATTCAATGTTGAATTCACAACCATCCCTATCTTGCCAAATACACATATGGGGAGGTTTATTCGCCTTTGCCAGAGAGTGTGGCACAGAGGCTATGGTGTCACTTCATTTGGCACTATTATGAATAATTATAAATCTTATATACTGACACAAGGTTTTCATATTTCGCTGATTTCTATTTCAGGCACACCATTAGAAGTCTGATTTTCCTTCACTTCAAAAGACAATCTGAACAGTCATTTCATTCACAATTAACAAGAACTCCCATTTTATTCCAAAAGTATAATCACTTCTGCATTTCTGGAGCTAATCAGAATACATATGTTACATAAACTCTTCTTTTTCACAGAGATTAATAGTTGTAGGGAAACGGAATGTTCATGCATTGATGCTAAATATATCTAATTAATTAATTCAAGAGAATAATTATTACACACTTAGAATAAAAACAATACATTCCAAGACTTTTAAGAGAAAATATTAGGTGAAGATTTCTTAATCAAACCATACATGACTAAACAGGTAAGAGTTTTTATTCTAACACTAAATAAATCCATACCATTAAGTACTTATAACTATTTTTCTTTCACTATACAACCGTTTTAAGATTTATCAACATTATCTCTGAAACTCATGGACTGTCACGGCTCTGTACGGCAAAAATAACTCTATGCACATTCCAGGAAACAACATGACTAAACAAAACTACATTAAATATAAAGAAAATCATACTAAGAAACGGACTTTGCAACATAGGCCTACCCATAAATGAACGCCATATCTACATCATACTTCTAAATATATTTCTAAACATGACCATAAACATCACTATGAAAGAAATCAATATACATATACAATTGAATAAAATAAAAAAATTAACTTATTTCCCAAGAAAAGGGAAGTCTCCCCACACTAACATATAACACAACTAGAGAAGCAAAGGGAAAAAAGGGGGGAAATAGGAGAAAAATAAAATCCAGTCGACTGAAATGAAAAATCCTCCAAAATTAAGAAATAAATTAATAAATAAACATAAATACCCACACAACATACATACACACACAATCTTCCCCCCAAGTTTTTAAAAATCAGGGGAAATTACTCAAGACAGGGGAAAAAACAACACCAACCCCCTGGAAAAACACTAAAATAGGTCTACTCACTGTTGTCCATCTTTGGTGTGGGGAGGGACGAGAGAGGCAGAACAAAAGCCAAAAAAAAATAATAATAATAAAATCAGAAGACGAGATTACAAGTGATGATGCGGGTCCTCAATTGTCATTTCCCGTGGCCTCTCGCTCCGTGTCTCTTCACCGCTTTTCTGTCATTCCTCAAGCCCAAATGGCACTTCTGATTATCGAAACGTCGGCCGGGAGTATTTAAAAAGTTCCTTTCACTCTTCACACATGGCAACTGGCTTTTATTTCAGCGCAGTGATCGATTTCCGAGGAACATCTTCAGGCGCGACCCCTTCGGACTCTCTCCTTGGCCATGAATTTTGTTTGGAATGCATTTCCGAGAGAGAATGTCTCATTTTATCTCCGCTACTTCTTGGAGTTTATTGTTTTTGGGTGGTTTAGGATTCTCGTATAATATGGTGTTATATGTGATATACGGTTTGCTGAAGTTAGTGCGTTTTGGGATTATTTTTGTTCTGTTTAGAAATGCACGCCGGCCTGTGACGCGTCGGGTGTCAACCCGTCACCGGGCAGATGGGTCAATTTGGTTTGGATTTTTTTTTCTGAGCTCACGTTTTCTTATGTCGTACGAATATAACGATAAATGTGTTAATGATCAAAAGTAATATAGTAATACTTTTCATTACCACTGTCACGCTAATCACAGGGAGTTTGATAATGTGTTATTCTAAGG
>BOPN01000413.1:62500-65000 GCA_017312705.2 Penaeus japonicus | reverse complement strand
TGAGGGAGGAAGGGACTAATAGGTAAGGTAGGGAGCGAGTGAATGAGTAAGTAATATAGGGAGTGAGAAGTAGGACTAAGTGAGTGAATGAGTGAGTGAGGGAGGGAGGGAGGGAGGAAGCGAGGGAGGGAGGGACTTAATAAGGTAGGGAGAAAATAAATGAGTGAGTGAGTAAGGTAGGGAGTGAGTGAGAAAGAGAGAGAGAGTGAGAGATAGAGATAGAGATAGATAGATAGAGAGATAGAGAGATAGAGAGATAGATATAGAGATAGAGAGACAGATATAGAGATAGATAGATAGATAGAGAGAGAGACAGATATATAGAGAGAAAGAGAAAGAGAAAGAAATAGATAGAGAGAGAAAGAAAGAGAGAACTAGAAAATGAGATACAGCCATCCTCTGTGTAGGGAGAAGAGAGGAAGGCGAAGGAAGAACGAAGAAGAGAGATGGTTGAAGAGAGAAGAGGAGGAGAGAAGAGAAGCGACGGAGGTTGTTATTGCAAGGGAGGGGAGAGCTTTGACGGGGCGTGGAGAGAGCGAGGGGAGTGGTTGGCGAGGGGAGAGCAGTACCACCGCCAGGGACAAGGGGTAGAGTGAGGCAGGACCGGAGGGTGGGTAGGGGTGGGTGGGGCGATGGGCGGGGGTCACTGTCCTAGGCGTGGGCGGGGCGGGGCGAGGCGGGGCGGCAGTCTAGGAGCAAAGCGCGGGCGGAGGTGGGACAGAGAGAGAGAGAGAGAGAGAGAGAGAGAGAGAGAGAGAGAGAGAGAGAGAGAGAGAGAGAGAGAGAGAGAGAGAGAGAGAGAGAACCGGTTGTAGGGGGAGGGGGTAGATGTCTCTCCCCTCTTTATTCAGATTTGTAAAAAGCGAGAGAGAGAGCGAGAGCGAGTGATCGAGAGAGAGAGAGAGAGAGAGAGAGAGAGAGAGAGAGAGAGAGAGAGAGAGAGAGAGAGAGAGAGTGAGTGAGTGAGTGAGTGAGTTGGTGAGTGAAAGAGAGAGAGACATTCATAACCCCATGAACAAAGCATGATCAGTTCCTCGTTGATATTCATGGTGACTTTTTTCGTCTGGGCAGAAGAGAGCTGCAGAGGGCATCTCTCCCTCATAGCTACTGTATGTTGTGCTTGCAAACATGCTATTGAAAGCGCTTTGGCAGGGGAGGCGGGGACGGAGAAAGAGGGAGCGAGGGAGAGGGCAGGGAGGCGGGAGAGGGAGCGAGGGAGAGGGCAGGGAGGCGGGAGAGGGAGTGAGGGAGATGGAGAAGTGGGAAGGAGAGAGAAGGAGCGAAGGGTGAAAAAACAGGATAGGAAGGAAAGTGAGGGAGGAAAGGAAGGGAGGATGGAGAGGGAATGAGGGAGCAGGGGAGGAGATGAGGGAAAGGGAAAGAGAAGGAACGGAGGAACTAATGACGGGGTTGAGGGAGAAGGGAAAGGAAAGAGAAAGGAAAGGAGGGAGAAGGAGAGAGAGGGAGAAGATGGAATGGGCGAGAGAGAGGAAGAAGGGAGAATAGGAATGAAATTAGGGAACGGGGAAGATGGGAAAAGAGAGAAGGAGAAGAGGGAGGAGGAGGGATGAGAAAGGGTAGGAGAGGAAGATAAGGAAGAGAGAGAGAGAGAGAGAGAGAGAGAGAGAGAGAGAGAGAGAGAGAGAGAGTAAGAATAAGAATAAGAAGAGTAAGAGTAAGAGTAAGAGAAAGAGAGAGAAAAAAAGAAAGAGAAAGAAAAAGAGAGGAAGAAGAAGAAGCGGAAATAGAAATAGATGGAGGTAGAAGAAGGAGAAGAGGGCAAAGGAGAAACGAGAGAGGAAGAGAGGGGGATGGCTAAGGACGGGTATGTATGTATATGTAGGAGGATGAAGGGTAGTCCTCGACCCCCCCCCCCCCGTGTCACGGACGAGTGGTAGGACCTCCTTCCCAACAGCCTCTCTTCGCAAGAGATGTTCGCACCGCCGCCTGGGGTTCAGGTGCGCACCTCATTATGGCAGTGTGTCCCGTGAAGTCTGTTCCGCTGGGGAGCGACTGGCGGCTGGCGTTCGGTGCTGGCTGTTTCCTTTTTCTTTTCGTGTGTGTGTGTCTGCGTGATTCTGGGTGGTGTGTGTGGCTCTTTTATTTGTTTCCTTTTAGCTTCTCTTTATCGTCTCTGCTTAGTCTGTTTTGTCTGATTACTTGTCTATCTGTTTCTTTATTTATCTCTCTCTCTCTCTATCTCTCTTTCTCCTCTTTTCCTTCTCTCTCTCTACTTTCCCTCTCCCTCTTCCTTCCTTTTTCCTCTCCCCCTCTCCTCTTCCTCTTCCTTCCTTCCTCTCCTTCCTCCTTCCTCTTCCTCTCCCTTTCCTTCCCTTCCTCCCTCCTCTTCCTCTCCTCTCTCTCTCCCCCTTCTCCCCCTCTCCCCCACTTCCTCTTCCTCACCCTCCTCCTCCTCCCTCTCCCCTCTTCTCTCCCTTCCTCCTTCACTCCCTTTCCCTTCTCCCCTCTCCTTCCCTTCCTTCCTTCCTTCTCTCCTTCT
>BOPN01000413.1:47500-55000 GCA_017312705.2 Penaeus japonicus | reverse complement strand
GCTATTCGTATGTAGCATTTTCCTTGTGCGTTACTCAGCTGCTGACTCACTTCACTTGCTTCAGTATGTTGTTTATCTATGTGGCCACATCCCTGTACCTCGGCTATGTTTTCCTCCACCGTAACAACTCTCTTTCTCTCTCTCTCTCTCCTTATACACACTTTCACATAACGTTACAACCGTCATTCCGGCGTCCGGTGGGCGTGGCGAGCAATCACATAGAAACGGCATTATTGCAAAAGCGTGCAATACGCAGCAAGGGGCAAACGTACTGCAATAAAAGCATAATGCGGACATGAGGGAGACCAAACACAAGCTCGGAACGATTTTCCGCGATTGCGGTACAATATTTCTGGGGTACATGAAAAATCCATAACATTCATGTACCAAAGCGAGGGAGCGGACGGGCCAATACAGCGCACACACACGCACGCACGCACACACACACATCCGCTCACAAACATGCACGTGAAATATAAACACACACGTAAATATCAGTACACAAACATAAACGTGAAATATGTGTACTCTACACACGTATACATGAACACATTCGCCGACAGACATACACGTGAAGTACAAACACACACACACACACACTCTCTCTCTCTCTCTCTCTCTCTCTCTCTCTCTCTCTCTCTCTCTCTCTCTCTCTCTCTCTCTCTCTCTCTCTCTCTCTCTCTCACACACACACATCCATATATATATATAAAACACACACGTTAAGAAACACAGACACACGAACCATACACACACATACACCTGCAGTATGGCCGTGACGTAACAACACGGAGAAAATCCCTCGAGTAATGGAAATTTACATGTATTGTGTATATGCCATCAATCACACTGGCGACTCAGCCCTCGAAGGGAGACTCTTGCAAATGGGTTTTGTAATGGGACTTGTAAATGTATGGCGTGGTTTAGCGGGAGCGTCCTTGGGTGGCGAGGAAGCGAGAAGGCTCGAGAACACAGAGAGAGGGAGGAAGGGAGAGGGAGAGAGAGAGAGAGAGAGAGAGAGAGAGAGAGAGAGAGAGAGAGAGAGAGAGAGAGAGAGAGAGAGAGAGAGAGAGAGAGAGAGAGAGAGAGAGAGAGAGAGAGAGAGAGAGAGAGGGGGGGGGGAGAGAGAGAGAGAGTGAGAGAGAGAGAGAGAGAGGGAGAGGGAGCGGGAGAACGAGAGGGAGAGGGAGAGGGAGAGGAGAGAGAGAGAGAGAGAGAGAGAGAGAGAGAAAGAGGAGGAAAATGAAAGAGAGAGAGGGAGAGGATGAGGGAGAGATTGAGAGAGAGAGAGAGAGAGAGAGAGAGAGGTAAAAAGAGATGAATGAGTGAGTGAGGGAGAGAGTAGTTGGTAAATGAATAAATGAGTAAGTATCCGAGAGAGAGAGAGAGAGAGAGAACAAACAGATAAAACAGACACATTCACAGAAACAGACAGACCGACCGAGGCAGATTAAGACCATATCATCTGGAGAGGACCAACTCGGTCTCAGCGGAAAACCGGCCCGACGCCCCGACTCCCCGAAGCCCCGACTCCCGTGTTCCCGTCCCGTGTTGGGATGTCGTTAACTAGCTCCTATTGACCTGTTTCCATTTATATATGTACACCGGCCCTTCCCTCCGCCGCTCCTCGCCTCTCGCCTCTCGTCCCCGTCATTCTTGCGAGTCTATCACCGCAGGCGGAGTGTGAGCATGTTGTCATGTTGCAATGACGAATGGCGCCGTGCAATACGCTATGGGAATGTGCTCTGAATGCGAGCGAGTGGACGGACGCTTCGGGGGGATTTTGCGCGTCTTGTATTTCTTCTTGTTTTCTGTTTTTCTTTCTTTCTTTTTCCTCTCTTTGTTTGTTTCTGTCTGTCTGTCTGCGTCTGTCTTTCTTTCTGTCTGTTTCTGTCTTTTTATCTAACTGTCTGTCTGTTTCTCTTTCACTGTCTCTCTCTCCTTCACTCTCACTCTCTCTCTCTCTCTCTCTCTCTCTCTCTCTCTCTCTCTCTCTCTCTCTCTCTCTCTCTCTCTCTCTCTCTCTCTCTCTCTCTCTCTCTCTCTCTCTCTCTCTCTCTCTCTCTCTCTCTCTCTCTCTCTCTCCTTCCCACTCCCCCCTCTCTCTCTCTATCTCCCTATCTCTCCCCCTCTCTCTCTGAACACGGTTGCATGAACTGCTGTCCATAGCTATGCGGTCTGTGTATCTAATACTTAAAACCAGAACATCACTATTTGCAGCAGGTATTTCATGAATATTCAAATTTACATTCTTTCTGCACCCTGAAATTAAGAGAGAGAGAGAGAGAGAGAGAGAGAGAGAGAGAGAGAGAGAGAGAGAGAGAGAGAGAGAGAGTGGAAAGAGGGAGAGAGAGAGTGGAAAGAGGGAGAGGGGGGGGCTGACGACTACAAGACATTCTTCTTTCTGTTATTATTAATATCATCATCCTATTACTTTCATTTTTTTATCCTTATCATTGTCATTACCATTATCATTATAATCATTATCATCATTATTATATTATCCGTTTTATTATAATCATCGTCATTATTGATTTTACTGTTATTATCATTAATCATTATTAGCATTATTATTTTTATTATTATCGTTATCATAATTAGCATCATTACTATTATGGGTATTATCATTATTATTGCTATTATTATTATTATTATTACTATTATTGTTATCATCATCATCATTCATATTATTATTTTTATCAAACATTATTAATATCATTACTATAACTACTATTATTATGGTCCTCCACTCTCTCTATGTATCTCCCTTTCCTCTTCTCCTCTTTCTCTCTCGCTTTCTCTCCCTGTGCGTGTGTGCCTTCTCCCTTAATGAGCATTATTGTTTTATTTGACTTTTCCATTTTTTTTTTTTTTTTTACATTTCCTCTTTTCCTTTTCATTGAGATTCTTCGCCTGACGTTTTGACTGTCAAGGTTAACGACTTGATTTCTGTGTTTACAGATGTATAAAAACTTTTACATCTCACTTGGTCTCGACGAAACGTATTTTTATAGGCTGGCGTGTGTTGATTTTGCTTTGGAATATTGCAGGGTTGCTGCTTGGATTCTTTTCATCGCTTTGTAAGAATTTTGTGTATGTGAGTGTTTGTTTGTTTGTGTGTGTGTTTGTGTTTAGTTTGTTTGTTTGTGTGTGTATGATTGTACACGTGTGTACACGTGTGTACGTGTGTGTGTGCTTATATATACGTATGTATATTTTTGTACATGATAGTGTGTATGTGTAAGAGTTTGTATGTTTGTTTTTTTTCTTTTTATCTACATTCGTATTTGCAATCCATATATATGCATGTTTGTACGTGCTTCTTTGTTTGTATGCGGCCGTTCGTATGTGTATGAGTATGTGTATGTATCTGAGTATGTGTGTATGTATGTGTGTCTGTGTAAGCGAATCTGTTTACGTCCGTAGTTGCTATCTTCCCCGTAACGGTAATTCATTTCATAGATTATTTTTATATTGAAGGCAATACAACTCATAAATATCATAACATCTCCAACAGGGAGTGATTTTGAAGATATATAGAAGATTGCGTAGATTTTCCAATATGTAAAACATAAAAAAGAAGAAAAAATACTGTACGAGATTCCCTCACACTTAGGAGAGGAAAATGGCGCCATCTGTCCCTCGATAATGAAGACAATTGTTCCCTTGAGGTTTGTATTATTGCGTCTTCCTCTTTCCCTCTTTATCTTCTCTCTCTCTCTCCCTCTCTCTTTCTCTCACTGTCATATTTCTATCTTTCGCTCTCGTTGTCTTTCTCTTAGTCTGTCTTTCTCACGATCTTTCTCTTTCTTCCTTGTCCTTTTTCTCTTTTATCTTTCGCTCTCATGACTATCATTGACCTAAAGAGCATTCGTTGTTCCTCACACACACACACACACACACACACACACACACACACACACACACACACACACACACACACACACACACACACACACACACACACACACACACACACACACACACACACACACACACACACACACACACACACACACACACACACACACACACACACAATCACAATCACAAACAATAAAGCTATATTCACTTCATAGACCAACAATCCCTCACGATATGTATATATGCATTTCCAGCCCGTCGATGCAGACATCCCCGTCACATCCTGAAAGAGCATATCCTTGTTTTCCATTATCCTACGCAGGTGGAAGGAGAAGAAATGAAGTGCCATTATTTTATTCTTTTTATCGAAGTGAAACATGAAGCGCCATTGCCGTAGAGTTGTCACGATAAGATAACGCGAGGGTGAAGGTGCCTGTTGTGTTCATATGCTATCGCTCTTTAATCGAACAGTGTCTTCTTGTATGTGTGTTCTATTTAACCAATATTTATATAGTTTCATGATTGTGACATTACATAATTGCCTGTGCTTATATGTGCTAGTGCTTTCATAGAATAGTAGAAAATCAAGTGTAATGTAAAATATGAAACAAAAAGAAGAAAAAAAAAAAACGATGTATATTCATCATATCATCATTATTTTTTTTCTGTTATCATCATTATCATGATCGTTATTAATCCTTATCCTACTTCTCCGTCTCTCATTCTTCTTATTACTCCCCCATCTCCTCTTCCTCCTCCTCCTTCTGCCCCTCCTTCCTCAACCTCTTTCACCTTCCTCCATCTCCTTCTTCTACACCACCACCGCTACCCTCCTCCTCCTCCTCCTCCATCCCTCCACCCTTCTGCTCCACCATCCACCCTCCTCTTCCTCCTCCTCCTCTTCCTCCTCCCTCCCTCCTCCCTCCTCCTCTTCCTCCACCCTCCCTCCACCCTCCCTCCACCCTCCCTCCTCCCTCCACCCTCCATCCTCCTCCTCCACCCTCCACCCTCCATCCTCCTCCGTCTCCCTCTCCATCTCCATCTTCTACATCATCCCTGTCCCACGCTTCCCGACCTTCATCTGTCCAGGTAATAACGCTTCAGTTAGACCAGGTGGAAGTGCATCCGCCGCGTCCGGGAGGGATGAAGTCCAATGCTGAGCTATTGAAGCGGAATGATCTGATTAATTCGTGTGAGGACAAGTTTATAACAGTTTTTATGTGGGGAGGGGGAGGGAGGAGGGGAAGGGGAAGGGGAAGGGGAAGGGAGAGGAGGGAGGGAGAAGGGAAGGAGGAAGGAGGGGAGGGCGAGGAGAGGTAAGGGAGGAAAGAAGAGAGATTGTGGGAAGGAGGAAGGAAAAGGAGAGGTGGGAGGGAGAAGAAGAGGAAGGAGGGGGAGGGTAGGAAAATGGAAGGAGTGGGAGGTGAAAAGGAAGAGAAAGGGCTAGTGGGAGGGAAGGGAAGGGGGAGGGAGAGAGAGGGTGGGAGGGAGAGGGAGGAATATAAAGGAGGGGTGGGAGAGAAGGAAAGAAGAGAGGGAGAGGAGAGGGAGGGAGAGGGAGGGCAGGATGGGAAGAGAGGAGAGGTAGGGAGGGAAGGGGGAGGGGAGAGGGAGGGGAAGGGCAGGAGGGGAGGGTGAAGTAGGGAGGGCGAACCAGTGCCGATTTTTTTTTTCTAGAAAAAAATAAACATGAGGAAGTGGCACACACACACACACACAGAGAGAGAGAGAGAGAGAGAGAGAGAGAGAGAGAGAGAGAGAGAGAGAGAGAGAGAGAGAGAGAGAGAGAGAGAGAGAGAGAGAGAGAGAGAGAGAGAGAGAGAGAGAGAGAAACAGAGCGAGAGAGAGAGAATGAGAATGAGGAAGTGCGGAGGAGGGAGGGAGAGAGAGAGAGAGAGAGAGAGAGAGAGAGAGAGAGAGAGAGAGAGAGAGAGAGAGAGAGAGAGAGAGAGTGAGAGAGAGAGAAAGAGAAAGACTGAGAGATAGAGATAGATAGATAGATAGATAGATAGAAAGAGAGAGAGAGAGAATGAGAATGAGGAAGGGCGGAGGAGGGAGGGAGAGAGAGAGAGACACACACACAGAGGGAGAGACTCATCAAAGTAAATACCACGGACAAATTTTCTCTCATTTTCTCATATGCAATCAGTAATCAATAGGATAAGCTTTTTCAGATAGGATCCACTGCCTTGTAATGTCGTCTGTGTTGAGCAATTAAAACAATTACTGGAACACAAAAGAAAAGAAAAGAAAGAAAAAAATCTTTGATTAATAATAAAAAAAAAATCCTCCACATGAAACTAATTATCGACGCTAAGTATAAAAAATCCTACATGAGGGAATGATCGTCCACATGGAGCAACTGTCATCCACATGAAAATCATCATCCGCAAGAGAAAAACATCCACAAGAAAAATCATCCATATAAGGTATGAAATCATCCATATAAGATACAAGATCATCATCCACTTATGATATAAAATCATCCACATAAGATTTAAGATCACACACTTATGATATAAAATCATCCACATCAAAATGAACTATCATTTTCACACGAATAGAAAATAATAATCCACAATGAAGAAAGAATACGCTTTCTACGAAGACAAACAAATCAACCACATGAAAAACACAAAATCACTGACAAGCATAAAAAAAAAAAAAAAAAAAATCCCGATATATTCAATCTAAAGCCACAGAGCCAGGATATATTTTCCAGCGAAATATTAGCCATTACGTGAAACGAAGTCTGCGAATTCCTGGTTTTCAAGGCCATTTGCTGTCATGTTACCTGATCATCTTTGGCCAATGCAATTATCGAAACCGGGTCCTGGCGGCATGCACGACGACAGGCAAGTTTCTGGCATGAATAATCATTGCAACGTTGGTTGAATGGACTCACGTGAACCAAAGGCAACACCTCTTCGACGTCGGTACGTTGGGAAATTACCGAAATCGGGTAATTTGTGGGCTTAATTTATAAGCTTTGACTGAACACCTCAGCCGTGGATTAACCGTGTTCATATCTGCTGTGTCTTCGTGTCTGGTGCGTTTCAGGTCGATGGTCTATCCTGTATGCATGTTATATGTTGATTTGTATAGTGTGTATGTATATCAGGAAGGTATATGGTGTTAGGAGGGAGAAGGGGCGAGTTGTCGGTCCTTCTGGTTTATCGAGAACGAGGACTAATATTTCAAGAGAAGGATCTTTCTTGGTCATGGCCGAGCTCTAAACCATGCAGACCAGGCAGTCTCCACGCAGGTATCGACCAGGAACACGAGGAGCGCTGCCCCCCCTCCCCTCCCTTCCTCCCCCTTCCTGCTCTTTCCCCCCCTTCCCCTTACCCGCCGACGAGCCCCTTCCTCCTCCTCCTCCTACCCCCTCCTTATTCACCCATGCCCCCCCTCACCCCTCCTCCTCCTCCTCCTCTCCTCCTCCCTCTTTCTCCCTCCTCCTCCTCCTGCTCCTCCTCCTCCCCCCTTCCCCCCTCCTCCTCCTCTTCCTCCTCCTCTTCCTCCTCGTCATACCACACCTCGCTTTATTGCTCGTTTACCTCCGACGTGAGAGCTTGAGTTATTCCAGCTGTCAATCATGGCGTGGGAAAGGCCGAGTAGGTAGGCGTGTTCTTATAT
>BOPN01000413.1:40000-42500 GCA_017312705.2 Penaeus japonicus | reverse complement strand
ATTCATCATATTTAGGCGGCCTGGGTCTAACCGGATATTTTTAGCATCCTCTGCTCCATATATAGCGATCCTGATCACCGCCGTGACCAGGGGCTCCTTCACTTCCAGGGAATGAGAGCCGGTTTCTTGACTGGGAAATCATATTTTAGAGGGGTGTGGCCTGATAGGGGGGGGGGGAGTAATTTTAGTCAGGAGGCTACCTTTAATCTCCAGTAAAGCGTTTGAGTTAGTCTCGCATGTTATTAGGAGATCTTAGTATCCCCCGATCTATCTCACTACCTTTCGGTTTACTCTTGTGCGAATGGAAATTCGTTTATATACTCGTGCAGGGCCTACGCAAAAATGCATACTTGCATGTTTATGCGCGCTCCCGTGCCCGCACTTATGTACGTTTCTATATATATATTGTGCCGGTGTTTGCACAGCGTAGACGCATATAAATATATAATTATGCAATTATGCACATACTCCAAGCGGATGTCTACACCCGTATGTATGTACACAGCACTCTTATATAATAGCGTCTACGCGTGCATACACACGCACGTGAATTATAATGTGCCCATGCATTATAATTTGGCTAAATATATATAGTAGGGAATGGTATATATATATCTGGCAACATTTCTGAGAGGAATTTACTAGTTGGCACCTGTTCTGTATGAGCGTCCCCGTGTGACCTTGGCCATTAGGGAATGGGCTTCCATTAGGAATAATTTTCCTGACTGATACTCAGTGTGGTTGCATGATTAGATTTATGAACACTGAAAACCTGACATATGTGATTCTATAGTATAATGTACTCACAAACTTGGAAATGATTTTACTCTGACCAGATGTTGAATGGTAGTTGGTCACTTTTGACCCTTGGCACTGGCACTGACGTGGCATCTATGGGTACCGTGTAAGCGATGTTTGACTCATTTTCTGTTGGTTTACTTGGATGGTATGATTTTATATTAGGAATATATTCAGACATCCTCAAATGTTTTCACATTGTATTGTATACTTGTATATCACTATGATATATGGTATAACTCCATGTTTCCTTCATTATATTATGGCACTTTTTGGCATCTCCGTGCCTTTGAAAGGACTAGCTTTCCTGTGGCATTCTTTCTTTTTGAATTTTCTATAACACATGTAATTTCTTAGTTCTATTTCCCTCGTATGTGCACTCTAGACATTCACGGATATTTTCACCTTATGCTGTGCCGCCACGGATTACTGGATATACAAAATTTTACACTTAATATCGTTAATACCTAACATTGACACCTCTCCTACTCGTTGCCATGTACATATATATCATACATACATATGTATACATATATATACATATGTATAGATATATATACATATATTTACATATATTTACATATATATATGTACATATACATATATATATAACCATATATATATATACATATATATACATATATATACATATATACATATGTATATATACATATACATACAAATACATACATATACATTTATATATATACATATACATACATATACGTACACACACACACACACACATATATATATATATATATATATATATATATATATATATATATATATATATATATATATATATATATATCAGGGGGCTGGCAAGCCCCCCGTGGCAGTATGCGAGCCCGAGAACCCGAAGGGTCCGAGGGTGAGCTCTTAGACGAGGTGAGTTTGGTACAGTCCGAGAGTCGTAGGACAAGTTCCGGTAACTCCGCTTGCCAGCCCCCTACTATATGTTTCTGTGGATTCGCCGAATTTCAGGTAAAAATTTACCCAACTTCCCGACGTCCGAATTACTTAAAACTTATATTCCGTGCATTTAGTACACAAAGACGCGACTGTCAAAATTTCAGATCGATTGGATTAAAAACGGCCGAGTTATTACAACCTGAAATCGCCGAAAATGAGGGTGTTCTTGTTAAAAATGGGTACGATTATATACATAAGGTAGAGGATATTTTTAGGCAAAAAGTGGGTCCTCTTTGTGATGATATATCTCGAGAAGTATAAAAGATACGCGATTTAGCAACACAGCATTGGAAAGAAAGTTCAAACTTTCAAAAACTGTCCTGAAAAAACATCTGATGACGCAGTGATGACGTCATAATGACGTCACAAAATCATGAATTTCAAAATCAAACTATCCAAAAATAGACGTTTTTCAACTCAATTTTTTTATATGAAACTTTCGAGATAGGAAAAAATGATCATGCTAGCGTAGAAAGGAAATTTAATGTACTTTCTGAAAATGCCGTCAAAACGTTCCAGGCTTCCATGCATTGTTGAGATATTCGCGACTTTTAAACCGTTTTGTGAAAAAACACTCGCGATAAACCTTAATGTGAGAGAACGGGGATGTCCCAGGCCTTCATCTTTCGATGTGATGTCGGTTGTAGTCTCGAATTTGCTAATAACTGGTTTTGAGGTAGTATCCTTATTTTGATGACGTATTTGTGACGTCATTAGTAACACGCGG
>BOPN01000413.1:25000-30000 GCA_017312705.2 Penaeus japonicus | reverse complement strand
AAAAAAAGAAACATTCAACATTTAAGACGAAACATCCAATCCTATTGAGAAATCGATCACAGCCCCAAATTGTGACCATTTCCCTTGCCAATTCCCCTATGCAAACACACCGATTTCGAAGTTTGTTTCCTTAAATAATAAACTTCGTATGACATTTGCATATCGATAAATCATTGCGTTTCTAAACCTACAAAGGCTTACTAGTTGCTTTCACTTGGCCGCGGGGTACGAAGGCTCTGACGCACATAGACATGCATAGTTCTGCCTCCTCTGACTTTACAGGTTAGGTAGTCAGTCTTTGCACTTTCGCCTCTTAACGCGTGTGTTTCTTAAGTGTCATTGTGAGGGAGAAGAAGAGGAGGAGGGAGGGGGGGGGGAGGGAGGGAGGGGCGAGGCGAGAAGGTGCGTGAGAGAGTCTGGGGGAAAGGAGGAGTTAGACAGATGGAGAGAGGGAGAGAGAGAGAGAGAGAGAGAGAGAGAGAGAGAGAGAGAGAGAGAGAGAGAGAGAGAGAGAGAGAGAGAGAGAGAGAGGGGGGGGGGGTAACAGAGAGACAGACAGAAAGAGAGAGAAAAGGTGAGCAGGTGTGCAACTGAAAATGGAAAAATGTGAGATGGATAGAGATTGAATGAGGAGGGGAGCAGAACTATTAACTATAAAGAAAGCGAAAGGAAAACAGGAAGAAAGGAAGTGAAGCAGAAACAGGAAAGGAAAACTATTTAATGAAACATAATTCAATTCAGTTGTTTTATTATGAGAATTTGTAAAACTGAAGTAAACAAGACACTTGAGGTAAATGTATATACACAATACAAATGAGTATAAAACTAAAGAAGTTAACAAGAACAAAATCTATAATTATGCTTACATTACATGGCGAGAAACATAAAGCAAGGTAATGAGGCTAAGTGTGAGCAAAACAACCCTTTTCACAGAAAACGTTTGCTGTTTTTGAATCAAACTGCGGCATAACCTAAACTCAAGATGGCTGCCTCGCCACGCTACGGGAACTAACCTACACGACAAATGAGGTAACAACGACACCTGGGCTAATACAAGCCTCCAATCATCTTGCAAATCAAGATGATGTTGCTACTTGGCTTCCTTGTTGATTACCAGGTTACCAGAAGCCGTAACCGCCACCGCCGCCGCCACCGCCGTAGCCGCCGCCTCCGCCGCCGCCGCCCTTGCCCTTACCGCCGAAGCCGCCAAGGCCGCCGAACAAACCGCCCTTGCCTTTGCCCTTGCCCTTGCCGCCTTCGGGAGCAGGGCGGCTGTACACTTGCTCGTACGTCACCTTCGGCACGGTCACCAGCTTCCACTCCTGCACGTGGTGCACGACCGGCTTGTGGTGCACGATGATGGGCTTCTGCACGACGACGGGCCGGTGCTCGACGAAGGGCTTGTGCACCAGGACGGGCTTGTGTACGACGTGGGGCACGTGCTCGACGAAGGGCTTGTGGATCACGTAGCTTGGGGGAGCGCCGCCCCCGTAGCCGCCCCCTTTCTTGAAGCCGCCGCCGCCACCGCCGCCGCCGCCCTTCCCGATGGCACACGCTGGGCCAGCCAACAGCACCACGATTGACAACAGAACCTGGAACACGATGGAAGCACAGGGGGTGAGAACGGGAACACTAGAATGTGAATAGATGAACAAACAGAGGTGTGCATAATATGCACGCACGCACACACACACACACACACACACACACACACACACACACACACACACACACACACACACACACACACACACACACACACACACACACACACACACACACACACACACACACATATATATATGTATATATAATATATATATGTATATATATATATATATATATATATATATATATAGAGAGAGAGAGAGAGAGAGAGAGAGAGAGAGAGAGAGAGAGAGAGAGAGAGAGAGAGAGAGAGACAGAGAGAGAGAGAGAGAGAGAGAGAGAGAGACAGACAGAGAGAGAGAGAGAGAGAGAGAGAGAGAGAGAGAGAGAGAGAGAGAGAGAGAGAGAGAGCGAGAGAGATTAAGTGAAATCAGAAAGAGAGAGATAAAGACAGATAAAAAGAGAACTAAAGAGAGACACTCGTTATTACCCAGCCTATAAGCCACAGGTAATAAAGCAACCTGGCTACCTAATGCTAGGCTGAAAAAAAAGAAGCCGGTAAAAAAAAGAAACCAAACACATCTCGTCAACTTTCTCTACCCCCCCCCCCAAAAAAAAAAAAAAAAAAAAACATGTAACACCTCATCGACTTGATTAAGCACTCAATTATGACACAAACAGTACCAACCCCCCCCCTCCCCACACACACACACAGCAAAACAAACAAACAAACAAACACAAAATATCATTCGACATCCTAGTCGAATCTCAGCTGAATATCTAGATAAGTAAGACCACTTGGCTAAGAGCGCCAGGTCGTCGTTGCCCGCAAGGAAGAACGAGGCTTGTGTAGAGGGTTTACTCCCAAGACAAGTTTCTCTGACGGTAATAGGTCATTTGGTCAGCTGACCGGTTCGTCTTAAGCTTGTTGTCTCTCGTTTCCCTTGTGGCTCTATTTGTTTTCTTGTTGCTATGGCTTGGTGGGATGTATTTTAGTGTTTGGGTTACCAAAATCTGAAGAGGTTATGATCATTGTCACTATTTTTTTTTTTTTTTTTTAAGCTGGGGAGATGTTCAATTACGTTGGAGGAAATATTACACTACTAAACCATATTGCAATTTGCTAGATGAACTTTTATATATATATATGTATATACATATATATATATAGCTGTCCTTCATGTTTTTTATACCCTCAGTTCCCTTTCACTTTTCGCCATTTCTAGTTTCCCTTTCTCCTCCTTCACTCCATAATCCTGTTCCCCGCCTCTCTCTTTCTCTTCATCTCTTGGTCTTCCTCGTCTTTTACTTTCTCTTTCGCCACTTCCTGATTCATGTTTTCCCACCAGTCGAGTCTAGATGCATAAAAAATCCCCTCTCTCTCTCTCTCTTAATCTGTCAATATGTTTCTCTCACTCTTTCGCTCTTTCGCTCTCTCTCTCTCTCTTCCCTCCCTCTCCTTTCTCTCTCCCCACCCACTCTCTCTCTCTCCCTCTCTCTCCCCTTCCCTCCCCCCTTTCCTTCTCTTTCCCTCTCATGTTATAACTTGGACTGGAAGCTGAGCAGGCATGAGTAACCTAATATAACCTCGTGTGTGGAAATTTGAGTCCTGTTCAAGGGGCAGTGACCCGCCGTGCATTTTGAGATGGTCTTGCAAAAGTTCAGGAAAAATAGCATTATATGTTTTTCTTAAAAAGAACACCAATGAATCAATAACAAAACAAAAGAATGAGGCTGAACACTATCACTCCATAAATCGACGAATGAGCCGACCTCATTAACTAATCTAATTATCATTAACTAATCTAATTATCATTATATAAAGATTTCAGAGGCCAGGCCGTATCAACTCTAATACATATATATATCCTAATGAGCAGTCAAATCTTCTCAAATTTTCTCAGCGCATGGATTTTAAGAGTTGGTGTTTCTTAACAATATACTACAGCCCTGGACAGTGTAGCGCTGTAATTGCATATTGTTTCACTCGCGACGTTATGTAACACAGCAGGTGTTAAGGCCGGTTTGTTGCAATAGTCTTGCAATTCAAGTCCAAACAATAAAAAAAGGCTCTTTCAAAATCTGTTATGACAAAGAAAAAAGGAAAAGAAAGAAAGAAAGCATTGAAGAAAAAAAAAATTATCTAACGTGTTATCTTCTCTGAATCGAGAAGAGTATCTGATGTTATCTGCTTCCCATTTCTCTCTGCCGAAAGGCGTTTGTATAATGAAGGAGCGAGTTAGAAAAGTTGATATTGTTTATCATGGTAGAAAGTACAGCGAGGGGGCGACGGAAAGGCAGCGCCTCTAACGGTCAGGCAGAGAACCTCCCCCTCCCCCCCCCCCCCCCTCCCCCAATCCGCCATTTAAAAAAGAAAAAGAGATGAATAATGCGTGTCATAGAGTCCTTTCATGTGCTCCCTGTATTCATTTTCACGCTCCACCCATACCTGCCGTTCTTCTCACACTTTCAGGTTCCACTCACGTTCCTTTTGCCTTCTAAAACGTTCTCAGAACAAGCTTATGTTCCGCCTTTTATATATATATAGTTTTTTTTTAACGGTGGTTGATACACCGAGACAAAGACAGACGCGGATCGTAACCTTGACCGGGAGGCAAATGTTAACGGAGAAAATGACAAAAGAATGCGGAGATACACGATAACCGGAGAAAAGTGAAAGTCAAGTTGCAAAAAGACGGATACGGAGGGGGAAAAGAGAGAGGAACTGGAGAGAGAGGGAGAGAGAGAAAGAGAGAGAGAAAAAAAACATGGTTGTGATAAAGCAGTAGAATCAGGTTTGCGTTACGGTCAGGCTGCACGTTCTTCCTTTTTCTCCTTTCTCTCTCTCTCTCTCTCTCTCTCTCTCTCTTTTTTACTTCCATCCACATCTTTCACCCTGTCATTGCAGAATCAGACAAAGGTGAAGGAGGCGTATCTAATGGTCGAAGTGGGCGGGGCTTAGTCATGTCAGGTCGGTTAGAGGCACAAAACCTGACCACGACCTTGCCTTCCTCCCTCTTTCAGCGCCCTTGTTGCACGGGAGTCTCTTGCCTTAGGGCCTTTGTTGCTAATGCTGTTGATGATGTTGGGAAATGGGTGCAAGGGGGATTTTTTGCGTGATTTAACGACGTTATTTTCAGGGATTAGCCAACGCGTTTTGTAATTTTTGAACTCTAGGCAAAAGTAGTCAAGCTAAAGGGGTTTTATGCATTTTTTTTTTAACATCAACGAAACTATGTCTCCTTGTGATATATCATACGCACTTGATGATTATCTCACGATGTTTCGTCTTTCAAAAATAATAGTATTTGTCGTACTCGAGACAAGGTTTGCAAGTGCGCGCCACTCGGGGAACACATGTAATCAAGAATATCGTTTTACAAGAGGAGCGC
>BOPN01000412.1:494300-512285 GCA_017312705.2 Penaeus japonicus | reverse complement strand
ATAATCCCCCACTCTCCATTCCCCTTCCACTCCCCTCCCCCCCTCTCTATATGCTACCGAAGTTGTGTAATATGGATCATCTTTTGTTTACCGTGACTAAGATTATATAAAAGCTCCCGGGCCAAGTTCCTACTCTCATTAACATGTGTATTCAATGGAGGGGGAGAGTGTGGGACGGGGGGGGCTGGAAAGATGAATGGGGGATGGATAGAGGAAGGGGGGAAGGAGAGAGAGAGAGAGAGGAAGAGGGATAAGAGGGAGGGAGATGGAGAGACTGAGATAAGTAGTGAAATGGCGAGAGTGAAAGAGAGAGAGGGGGAGGGAGGGAGAGAGAAGGAGAGAGAGAGAGGTGGAGGGGGGGGAGAGGGAAGGAGAAGGGAAAGGGAATGGCAAGAAGAAGGGATAAATAGACTGAGGAAGAGAGAAGCAGAGATAGAAGGGGGAGATAATGAGACAGATAGAGAAAGGAAGTATAACTGAATCAAAGTGATATAGAGAGAGAAGAGAAAGATAACCAGAAGAAGGGGAAGAATAAGCAGAGGAAGAAAGAGAAAGAGAATCAGCCTCTTTTCAGCTTCATTTTCCTTTGATTTCAATTTCTTTCAATGCAATTACAAAAAGCACCATGCAACGAGTTTACATTGAAGACCAAGACATCTATATAAATACTGAAATCCAACAAGAAAAAAGAGAAAACCACTAAAGGCATTGAATATATATATATATATATATATATATATACATATATATAGATAGATATTTATCTATATCTATATCTATATCTATATCTATATCTATATCTATATATCTATATATATATATATATATATACATATGTGTGTGTGTGTGTATGTGTGTGTGTGTTTGTGTGTGTATTTGTGTGTGTGTGTTTGTGATAATAACTATCATCATTATCCTGATAATACCCCCCCCCCCCCGTTATCCCCTCCTCCCACCCCGCTATTACCTTCCCATCTATAACCCCCTCCCCCCCGTTATCCCCCTCCTCCCACCCCGCAATTCCCTTCCAATCTATATTCATCACTAATTTTGTCCATGAGAAAAATAATTCCATTAGAATGAGGATAGATTAGTGATGTTCTGGCGAGTCATTTGCATTCATGAGATTGGCGTTTTGTTTGCTTGTTTTATTGTTGTTGTTGTTGTTTTTTGTTTTTGTTTTTGAGGGGGGGATCACTTTTTTGTGAATTATTCAAATGTATAATAGATATAGGTTTTTGTTTTCCTTATCATGGTATCATTTATGTGAATTATTCGAATGAATATTATATATATATATATATAATTTTAAAATAAATAATTTGCAACACTCAGAAACCATCCGATTAAATGTATTTTACTGATTTAAGAGGATGATTAATCCAAATGAGAAATGACACGTGCCATTGCATACTTCTGCATCATTGCATATAGTTGATTTTTTTATATAATAAAATGAAGCAAGTTTCTCACGGGATAGATATCCACGGGATATGAGTGAATTTGTTACTATCATTATTTATTATCAAAATTATCACTATCATCATTATTGTCATCACTATCATTAATAATATTATCATTATCATCACCATCATTATCATTATTGATAGTATTATTCTCAATATTATGAAGTCTTTGTCATTGCTATTTTATCATTATTATATTTACTATCATTAGCATTATCCTTATCATCAACATCATTACCATTGTTGGCATTACTGTTATTACTATTCTTTTTTTATATTATCATCATCCTAATCATCATCATCATCATAATTATTGCATATTTCTGCGAAAGATAAATAGAAAAAAATATCAAAGATCGATAGACAGATAATGACTAAGCGTTAGATAGATAAGACGGATATATAGATAGACAGATAGACGGATATATAGAGATAGATATATAGATAGACAGGTAGATCATTAAAGATAGGTAATCTGATAGATATTTAGATAGCTAGATAGTTGATTGATAGATAATTCAGTCAGATAAGAATTAATCCACGTATCCAGGCAGATACACAGAAATATACATATGGATGGGTGGATACTGATAGAGATACAGAGCTAAAAAGATACATAAGAAATCGTCTGGACAGGAAGCCGGAAGAATAGCAAACCAGATGGACAGAAACCTGATAGACAGAATGCCGGTTTATAGGAAAGCCGGTTTATAGGAAAGCCGGAAAGGCAGAGAGTTGATGGACAGAAAACTGGATAGACAGAAAGCACGAAGGATAGAAAACAGGATAGACAGAAAATAAGGAAAAATAAGTAACTCTAAAAAGAGGAAGAATGTTAATTAAATTTCATATCATTTACGCATTGTCTATAGAAACTCCTTTGGTCGAATAGAATAACGTATGATTCCATGTTTTTCTTTGGTGTATTTTCAATTGCCAGTTTTGCAGGGGATGGTAAATATTAATTTCGATTCATGGGACGAACGGCAGTGGGAAAACAGTCGGTTGATATGCTAAATCCTTTTTTTTTTTTTTTTTTTTTTTTTTAATATCTGTCACTAAAATGAATGAGCACACATATTTTGGCGAGTTTTGGTGTATGTTTGTGTGGGTTTGTTTTTGTATGATGTTTTGGATATGCATAGATATTTGCATGTATATATATGTGTGTGTGTGTGTGTGTGTATCAATGCATATACGTATGCATGTGTTTGTGTGTGCTTGCGTGTGTACATGAATGAGTGCATGAGTGTATCTGGTTTCTCACAACACGGATAAAGTGAACATCTTAAGTCGGGGATGAAGGAGCCTCGCAAATTCCAGACCAGAAGTTCTTCTTGTTATCAATCCTTGATGCTTCCCTCGCGCATCACTCCAAGGTATAGAGTTTCATCCTTAATTAAAGCCACACACACCAGCATGCTTCGAACCCCCGTCACTTTCGGAGTTTCTTGAAGGCATTAAGGATTTTCCTCTCGAAAGACTGGTCTGTTTTTTTTTTTTTTTTTTTTTTTTTTTTTTTTTTTTTTTTTTTTTTTTTTTTTTTTTTTTTTAGCCGCCATGTGATAAACGTTTCTATAAAAGGCATTTTTTTCTGTTAATACTAATTATCTTTATTATCATATTTACATTTATTGTTATCATTATCATTATCACTTTCTTAATTTTCATCATTATCATTAAGATTATTACTATTAATATCATTATCATCATCTTTATCTTTATTATCATTATTTTTATTATCATTATCTTTATTATTGTTAATGATATCATCCTTGTCATCCTTATTATCATTAACATAATCTTTATCATTATCGTCATTATCATTATCATCATTATCATTATCATCATCACTATCAATAATTTTGTTATCATCATCACTGGTATCATCATTATCACCCTTACTATCATCATCATCATCGTCATCATCCTGATCATCATTATCGTCATCATCCTCATCATCATTATCGTCATCACCTTGATCATCATTATCGTCATACTGATCATCATTATCATAATCATCATCATCCTCATCATCATTATCGTCATCATCATCATCCTCATCATCATTATCATAATCATCATCATCATCATTATTATCATAATCATCATCATCATCATTATTATCATAATCATCATTATCATTATCATCATTATCATCATTATCATCATCATTATCATAATCATCATCATTATTATCATAATCATCATTATCGTCATCATCATCATCCTCATCATCATTATCATAATCATCATCATCCTCATCATCATTATCGTCATCATCCTCATCATCATTATCATAATCATCATCATTATTATCATAATCATCATCATCATAATCATCATCATCATCATCATCATCATCATCATCATAATCATCATCATTATCGTCATCATCCTTATCATCATTATCATCATTATCTAATCATCCCGATCATCATCATCATCCTCATCATTACCGTCATCATCATCATCCTCCTCATCATCATCATCATAATCATCCTCATCATCATCCTCCTCATCATCATCATCATCATCATCATCCTCATCATCATCATCATCATCCTCATCCTCATCATCATCATCATCATCATCATCCTCATCCTCATCCTCATCCTCCTCCTCCTCCTCATCATCATCATCATCATCATCATCATCCTCATCATCATCATAATCATCATCCTCGTAAGGTGTGATAAGGCAAAGTCTCAATCCCCTTTCACTAAGTCGACAGGTCCCCGCTTCATTTGCCTTCAAGCACTTTCTGCAATATTGCTTTTCCTCTCTTCCCTCGCCCTATATTGCTGGTGTTTCTCCCTCGATCGCTGGTATATTTTGTATCCGTTATCGCTGGTATTTTATCCGCTATCGCTGGTATATTTTTATCCGCTATCGCTGGTGTATTTTCATTCGCTATCGCTGGTATATTTTTATTCGCTATCGCTGGTATATTTTTATCCGCTATCGCTGGTATATTTTTATCCGCTATCGCTGGTATATTTTCTATCCGCTATCGCTGGTATTTTTATCCGCTATCGCTGGTATTTTTATCCGCTATCGCTGCTATTTTTATCCGCTATCGCTGCTATTTTTATCCGCTATCGCTGCTATTTTTATCTGCTATCGCTGGTGTATTTTTATTCGCTGTCGCTGGTGTATTTATCCGCTATCGCTGGTATTTTTATCCGCTATCACTGCTATTTTCATCCGCTATCGCTGTTATTTTTATCCGCTATCGCTGCTATTTTTATCCGCTATCGCTGTTATTTTTATCCGCTATCGCTGTTATTTTTATCCGCTATCGCTGGTGTATTTTTATTCGCTGTCGCTGGTGTATTTATCCGCTATCGCTGGTATTTTTATCTGCTATCACTGCTATTTTCATCCGCTATCGCTGTTATTTTTATCCGCTATCACTGGTGTATTTTTATTCGCTGTCGCTGGTGTATTTATCCGCTATCGCTGGTATTTTTATCCGCTATCACTGGTATTTTTATCCGCTATCACTGGTATATTTTTATCCGCTATCGCTGGTATATTTTTATCCCCTATCGCTGCTATTTTTATCCGCTATCGCTGGTATTTTTATCCGCTATCGCTGGTATATTTTTTTTCGCTATCACTGGTATTTTTATCCACTATCGCTGGTATTTTTATCCGCTATCGCTGGTATATGTTTGTTCGCTATCGCTGGTATTTTTATCCCCTATCGCTGGTATATTTTTGTTCGCTGTCGCTGGTGTATTTATCCACTATCGCTGGTATTTTTATCCGCTATCGCTGGTATTTTTATCCGCTATCGCTGGTATATTTTTGTTCGCTGTCGCTGGTGTATTTATCCACTATCGCTGGTAATTTTATCCGCTATCACTGCTATTTTTATCCGCTATCACTGGTATATTTTTATCCGCTATCGCTGGTATTTTTATCCGCTATCGCAGATATTTTTATCCGCTATCGCTGGTATATTTTTGTTCGCTATCGCTGGTATTTTTATCCGCTATCGCTGGTATTTTTATCCGCTATCGCTGGTATTTTCATCCGCTATCGCTGGTATTTTTATCCGCGTTCGCTGGTATTTTTTTATCCGCTATTGCTGGTGTATTTTTATTCGCTGTCGCTGGTGTATTTATCCGCTATCACTGGTATTTTTATCTGCTATCACTGCTATTTTCATCCGCTATCGCTGTTATTTTTATCCGCTATCACTGGTGTATTTTTATTCGCTGTCGCTGGTGTATTTATCCGCTATCGCTGGTATTTTTATCCGCTATCACTGCTATTTTTATCCGCTATCACTGGTATATTTTTATCCGCTATCGCTGGTATATTTTTATCCGCTATCGCTGGTATATTTTTATCCCCTATCGCTGGTATTTTTATCCGCTATCGTTGGTATTTTTATCCGCTATCGCTGGTATATTTTTATCCGCTATCGCTGGTATTTTTATCCGCTATCGCTGGTATTTATATCCGCTATCCCTGCTATTTTTATCCGCTATCGCTGCTATTTTTATCCGCTATCGCTGCTATTTTTATCCGCTATTGCTGCTATTTTCATCCGCTATCGCTGCTATTTTTATCCGCTATCACTGTTATGTTTTTATCCGCTATCACTGGTGTTTTTATCCGCTATCGCTGGTATTTTTATCCTCTATCGCTGGTATATCTTTATCCGCTATCGCTGGTATTTTTATCCGCTATCGATGGTATTTTTATCCGCTATCGCTGGTATTTTTGTCCGCTATCGCTGGTATTTTTAACCGCTATCGCTGATATTTTTATCCGCTATCGCTGCTTTTTTTATCCGCTATCGCTGGTATTTTTATCCGCTTTCGCTCCTATTTTCATCCGCTATCGCTGCTAGTTTTATTTTTATCTGCTATCACTGCTATTTTCATCCGCTATCGCTGTTATTTTTATCCGCTATCACTGGTGTATTTTTATTCGCTGTCGCTGGTGTATTTATCCGCTATCGCTGGTATTTTTATCCGCTATCACTGCTATTTTTATCCGCTATCACTGGTATATTTTTATCCGCTATCGCTGGTATATTTTTATCCGCTATCGCTGGTATATTTTTATCCCCTATCGCTGGTATTCTTATCCGCTATCGCTGGTATTTTTATCCGCTATCGCTGGTATATTTTTATCCGCTATCGCTGGTATTTTTATCCGCTATCGCTGGTATTTATATCCGCTATCCCTGCTATTTTTATCCGCTATCGCTGCTATTTTTATCCGCTATCGCTGCTATTTTTATCCGCTATCGCTGCTATTTTCATCCGCTATCGCTGCTATTGTTATCCGCTATCACTGTTATGTTTTTATCCGCTATCACTGGTGTTTTTATCCGCTATCGCTGGTATTTTTATCCTCTATCGCTGGTATATCTTTATCCGCTATAGCTGGTATTTTTATCAGCTATCGATGGTATTTTTGTCCGCTATCGCTGGTATTTTTAACCGCTATCGCTGATATTTTTATCCGCTATCGCTGCTTTTTTTATCCGCTATCGCTGGTATTTTTATCCGCTTTCGCTCCTATTTTTATCCGCTATCGCTGCTTTTTTTATCTATCGCTGCTATTTTTATCCGCTATCGCTGTATTTTTATTCGCTGTCGCTGGTGTATTTATCCGCTATCGCTGGTATTTTTATCCGCTATCACTGCTATTTTCATCCGCTATCGCTGTTATTTTTATCCGCTTTCGCTCCTATTTTTATCTGCTATCGCTGGTATTTTTATCCGCTTTCGCTCCAATTTTTATCCGCTATCGCTGCTATTTTTATCCGCTATCGCTGTTATTTTTATCCGCTATCGCTGGTGTATTTTTATTCGCTGTCACTGTTGCTGGTGTATTTATCCGCTATCGCTGGTATTTTTATCTGCTATCCATATTTTCATCCGCTATCGCTGTTATTTTTATCCGCTATCACTGGTGTATTTTTATTAAGCTGTCAGCTGGTGTATTTATCCGCTATCGCTGGAATTTTTATCCGCTATCACTGCTATTTTTATCCGCTATCACTTGTATATTTTTATCCGCTATCGCTGGTATATTTTTATCCGCTATCGCTGGTATATTTTTATCCCCTATCGCTGCTATTTTTATCCGCTATCACTGGTATTTTTATCCACTATCGCTGGTATTTTTATCCGCTATCGCTGGTATATGTTTGTTCGCTATCGCTGGTATTTTTATCCGCGTTTGCTGGTATTTTTTTATCCGCAATCGCTGGTATATTTTTTATCCGCTATTGCTGGTATTTTTAACCGCTATCGCTGATATTTTTATCCGCTATCGCTGCTTTTTTTATCCGCTATCGCTGGTATTTTTATCCGCTTTCGCTCCTATTTTTATCCGCTATCGCTGCTATTTTCATCCGCTATCGCTGTTATTTTTATCCGCTATCACTGGTGTATTTTTATTAAGCTGTAAGCTGGTGTATTTATCGCTTCTCGCTGGTATTTTTATCCGCTATCACTGCTATTTTTATCCGCTATCACTGGTATATTTTTATCCGCTATAAACGCTGGTACTTCTTTTTTATCAGCTATCAGCTGGTATATTTTATCCCCTATCGCTGGTATTCTTATCCGTAGCTATCGCTGGTATTTTTATCGCTATGCAGCTGATATATTTTATCAGCTATCGCTGGTATTTTTATCCGCTATCGCTGGTATTTATATCCGCTATCCCTGCTATTTTTATCCGCTATCGCTGCTATTTTTATCCGCTATCGCTGCTATTTTTATCCGCTATCGCTGCTATTTTCATCCGCTATCGCTGCTATTGTTATCCGCTATCACTGTTATGTTTTTATCCGCTATCACTGGTGTTTTTATCCGCTATCGCTGGTATTTTTATCCGCTTTCGCTCCTATTTTTATCCGCTATCGCTGCTATTTTTATCCGCTATCGCTGCTATTTTTATCCGCTATCGCTGGTATTTTTATCCGCTATCGCTGCTATTTTTATCCGCTATCGCTGTTATTTTTATCCGCTTTCGCTCCTATTTTTATCCGCTATAGCTGCTATTTTTATCCGCTATCGCTGCTATTTTTATCCGCTATCGCTGTATTTTTATTCGCTGTCGCTGGTGTATTTATCCGCTATCGCTGGTATTTTTATCCGCTATCACTGCTATTTTCATCCGCTATCGCTGTTATTTTTATCCGCTTTCGCTCCTATTTTTATCTGCTATCGCTGGTATTTTTATCCGCTTTCGCTCCAATTTTTATCCGCTATCGCTGCTATTTTTATCCGCTATCGTTGCTATTTTTATCCGCTATCGCTGTTATTTTTATCCGCTATCGCTGTTATTTTTAATCCGCTATCGCTGGTGTATTTTTATTCGCTGTCGCTGGTGTATTTATCCGCTATCGCTGGTATTTTTATCTGCTATCACTGCTATTTTCATCCGCTATCGCTGTTATTTTTATCCGCTATCACTGGTGTATTTTTATTCGCTGTCGCTGGTGTATTTATCCGCTATCGCTGGAATTTTTATCCGCTATCACTGCTATTTTTATCCGCTATCACTTGTATATTTTTATCCGCTATCGCTGGTATATTTTTATCCGCTATCGCTGGTATATTTTTATCCCCTATCGCTGCTATTTTTATCCGCTATCGCTGGTATTTTTATCCGCTATCGCTGATATATTTTTTTTAGCTATCACTGGTATTTTTATCCACTATCGCTGGTATTTTTATCCGCTATCGCTGGTATATGTTTGTTCGCTATCGCTGGTATTTTTATCCGCTATCGCTTGTATATTTTTGTTCGCTGTCGCTGGTGTATTTATCCACTATCGCTGGTAATTTTATCCGCTATTACTGCTATTTTTATCCGCTATCACTGGTATATTTTTATCCGCTATCGCTGGTATTTTTATCCGCTATCGCTGGTATTTTTATCCGCTATCGCTGGTATATTTTTGTTCGCTATCGCTGGTATTTTTATCCGCTGCCAGCGGTGTATTTATCGCTTCTCAGCTGGTATTTTTATATGCTATCACTGCTATTTTCATCCGCTATCGCTGTTATTTTTATCCGCTATCACTGGTGTATTTTTATTCGCTGTCGCTGGTGTATTTATCCGCTATCGCTGTTTTTTTTATCCGCTATCACTGCTATTTTTATCCGCTATCACTGGTATATTTTTATCCGCTATCGCTGGTATATTTTTATCCGCTATCGCTGGTACTCTTTTTTATCTTTATAAACTACTGCTATTTTTATTCGCTATCGCTGCTATTTTTATCCGCTATCGCTGGTGTATTTTTATTCGCTGTCGCTGGTGTATTTATCCGCTATCGCTGGTATTTTTATCCGCTATCACTGCTATTTTTATCCGCTATCACTGGTATATTTTTATCCGCTATCGCTGGTATATTTTTATCTGCTATCGCTGGTATATTTTTATCCGCTATCGCTGGTATTTTTATCCGCTATCGCTGGTATTTTTATCCGCTATCGCTGGTATTTTTATCCGCTATCGCTGGTATTTTTATCCGCTATCGCTGGTATTTTTATCCGCTATCGCTGGTATTTTTATCCGCTATCGCTGGTATATTTTTGTTCGCTATCGCTGGTATTTTTATCCGCTATCGCTGGTATTTTTATCCGCTATCGCTGGTATTTTTATCCGCTATCGCTTCTATTTTCATCCGCTATCGCTGCTATTTTTATCCGCTATCACTGTTATGTTTTTATCCGCTATCACTGGTGTTTTTATCCGCTATCGCTGGTATTTTTATCCGCTATCACTGGTAAATTTTTATTCGCTATCGCTGGTATTTTTATCTGCTATCGCTGGTATTTTTATCCGCTATCGCTGGTATTTTTACCCGCTATCGCTGGTATATTTTTATCTATCGCTGGTATATTTTTATCCGCTATCGCTGGTATATTTTTATCCGCTATCGCTGGTATATTTTTATCCGCTATCGCTGGTATTTTTATCCGCTATCGCTGGTATTTTTATCCGCTATCGCTGGTATTTTTGTCCGCTATCGCTGGTATATTTTTGTTCGCTATCGCTGGTATTTTTATCCGCTATCGCTGGTATATTTTTGTTCGCTATCGCTGGTATTTTTATCCGCTATCGCTGGTATTTTCATCCGCTATCGCTGGTATTTTCATCCGCTATCGCTGGTATTTTTATCCGCGTTCGCTGGTATTTTTTTATCCGCTATCGCTGGTATATTTTTTATCCGCTATTGCTGGTATTTTTAGCCGCTATCACTGGTATATTTTTATCCGCTATCGCTGGTATTTTTATCTGCTATCGCTGGTGTATTTTTATTCACTGTCGCTGGTGTATTTATCCGCTATCGCTGGTATTTTTATCCGCTATCGCTGGTATTTTTATCCGCTATCGCTGGTATATTTTTGTTCGCTATCGCTGGTATTTTTATCCGCTATCGTTGGTGTATTTTTATTCGCTGTCGCTGGTGTATTTATCCGCTATCGCTGGTATTTTTATCGCTGGTGTATTTTTATTCGCTGTCGCTGGTGTATTTATCCGCTATCGCTGGTATTTTTATCCGCTATCGCTGGTATTTTTAACCGCTATCGCTGGTATTTTTATCCGCTATCGCTGCTATTTTTATCCGCTATCGCTGCTTTTTTTATCCGCTTTCGCTCCTATTTTTATCAGCTATCGCTGGTATTTTTATCCGCTCTCGCTCCTATTTTTATCCGCTATCGCTGCTATTTTTATCCGCTATCGCTGCTATTTTTATCAGCTTTCGCTCCTATTTTTATCCGCTATCGCTGCTATTTTTATCCGCTATCGCTGGTATTTTTATCCGCTTTCGCTCCTATTTTTATCCGCTATCGCTGCTATTTTTATCCGCTATCGCTGCTATTTTTATCCGCTATCGCTGCTATTTTTATCCGCTATCGCTGCTATTTTTATCCGCTATCGCTGCTATTTTTATCCGCTATCGCTGCTATTTTTATCCGCTATCGCTGCTATTTTTATCCGCTTTCGTTCCTATTTTTATCCGCTATCGCTGCTATTTTTATCCGCTATCGCTGCTATTTTTATCCGCTATCGCTGGTATTTTTATCCGCTATCGCTGCTATTTTTATCCGCTATCGCTGGTATTTTTATCTGCTATCGCTGGTGTATTTTTATTCGCTGTCGCTGGTATTTTTAACCACTATCGCTGGTATTTTTATCCGCTATCACTGCTATTTTCATCCGCTATCGCTGTTATTTTTATCCGCTTTCGCTCCTATTTTCATCCGCTATCGCTGGTATTTTTATCCGCTTTCGTTCCTATTTTTATCCGCTATCGCTGGTATTTTTATCCGCTATCGCTGCTATTTTTATCCGCTGTCGCTGCTATTTTTATCCGCTATCACTGCTATTTTCATCCGCTATCGCTGTTATTTTTATCCGCTATCACTGGTGTATTTTTATTCGCTGTCGCTGGTGTATTTATCCGCTATCGCTGGTATTTTTATCCGCTATCACTGGTATTTTTATCCGCTATCACTGGTATATTTTTATCCGCTATCGCTGGTATATTTTTATCCGCTATCGCTGGTATATTTTTATCCCCTATCGCTGCTATTTTTATCCGCTATCGCTGCTATTTTTATCCGCTATCGCTGCTATTTTTATCCGCTATCGCTGGTATTTTTATCCGCTATCGCTGGTGTATTTTTATTCGCTATCGCTGGTGTATTTATCCGCTATCGCTGGTATTTTTATCCGCTATCACTGGTATATTTTTTATCCGCTATCACTGGTATATTTTTATCCCCTATCGCTGGTATATTTTTATCCGCTATCGCTGGTATATTTTTATCCGCTATCACTGGTATATTTTTGTTCGCTATCGCTGGTATTTTTATCCGCTATCGCTGGTATTTTTATCCGCTATCGCTGGTATATTTTTGTTCGCTGTCGTTGGTGTATTTATCCACTATCGCTGGTATTTATTTCCGCTATCGCTGGTATTTTTATCCGCTATCGCTGGTATATTTTTGTTCGCTGTCGCTGGTGTATTTATCCACTATCGCTAGTAAATTTTTCCGCTATCACTGATATTTTTATCCGCTATCACTGGTATATTTTTATCCGCTAACGCTGGTATTTTTATCCGCTATCGCTGGTATTTTTATCCACTATCGCTGGTATATATTTGTTCGCTATCGCTGGTATTTTTATCCGCTATCGCTGGTATATTTTTGTTCGCTGTCGCTGGTGTATTTATATACTATCGCTGGTATATTTTTGTTCGCTGTCGCTGGTGTATTTATCCACTATCGCTGGTATTTTTATCTACTATCGCTGGTATATTTTTGTTCGCTGTCGCTGGTGTATTTATCCACTATCGCTGGTATTTTTATCCGCTATCACTGCTATTTTTATCCGCTATCACTGCTATATTACTATCCGCTATCGCTGGTATTTCTATCCGCTATCGCTGGTATTTTTATCCGCTATCGCTGTTATATGTTTGTTCGCTATCGCTGGTATTTTTATCCGCTATCGCTGGTATTTTTATCCGCTATCGCTGGTATATTTTTATTCGCTGTCGCTGGTGTATTTATCCACTATCGCTGGTATTTTTATCCGCTATCACTGCTATTTTTATCCGCTATCACTGGTATATTTTTATCCGCTATCGCTGCTATTTTTATCCGCTATCGCTGCTATTTTTATCCGCTATCGCTGGTATTTTTATCCGCTATCGCTGGTGTATTTTTATTCGCTGTCGCTGGTGTATTTTTATCCGCTATCGCTGGTATATTTTTATCCACTATCGCTGGTATATTTTTATCCGCTATCGCTGGTATATTTTTATCCGCTACCGCTGGTATATTTTTATCCGCTATTGCTGGTATATTTTTATTCGCTATCGCTGGTATATTTATCCGCTATCGCTGGTATATTTTTATTCGCTATCACTGGTATTTTATCGCTATCGCTTGTATTTTTTATTAAAGCTATACAGCTGGTATATTTATCGCTATCGCTTGTATTTTTATTAAGCTATCGCTGGTATATATTTATCCGCTGTCGCTGGTATTTTTATACGCTATCGCTGGTTTTTTATTCTCTGGTACTGGTATTTTGAACTTCTGTTACTGGTATTTCTTCCGCTATCGCTGGTTTTTTATTCTCTGGTACTGGTATTTTTAACTTCTGTTACTGGTATTTCTTCCTCTATCGTTGTTTTCGCTTTAGCACTGGTATTTCCTCCTCAGTTGCTGGTATTTCTCCCTCTATCATCGCTGCTATTTTCGTTCTATCTCTGGTATTTTTTCCTTTCTCGTTGGTATTTCTTCCTGTGCCACTGGTATTACTTCCTCTTTATCGTATTTCTTTCTTTCTCGCTGGTATTTCTAACTCTAATGCTGGTATTTTCTTCTCTATCGCTGGCATTTCCTCCTCTAACGCTGGTATTTTTATCCGCTATCGCGTGTATATGTTTGTTCACTATCGCTGGTATTTTTATCCGCTATCGCTGCTATTTTTATCCGCTTTCGCTCCTATTTTTATCCGCTATCGCTGGTATATGTTTGTTCGCTATCGCTGCTATTTTTATCCGCTGGTATTTTTATCCGTTATCGCTGGTATTTTTATCCGCTATCGCTGCTATTTTTATCCGCTATCGCTCCTATTTTTATCCGCTATCGCTGGTATATGTTTGTTCGCTATCGCTGGTATTTTTATCCGCTATCGCTGGTATTTTTATCGGTTATCGCTGGTATTTTTATCCGCTATCGCTGGTATTTTTATCCGCTATCGCTGGTATTTTTGTCCGCTATCGCTGGTATTTTTGTCCGCTATCGCTGGTATTTTTATCCGCTATCGCTAGTATATTTTTGTTCGCTATCGCTGGTATTTTTATCCGCTATCGCTGGTATTTTTATCCGCTATCGCTGGTATATGTTTGTTCGCTATCGCTGGTATTTTTATCCGCTATCGCTGGTATATTTTTGTTCGCTATCGCTGGTATTTTTATCCGCTATCGCTGGTATATTTTTGTTCGCTATCGCTGGTATTTTTATCCGCTTTCGCTAATATTTTTATCCGCTATCGCTGCTCTTTTTATCCGCTATCGCTGGTATATTTTTATCCGCTATCGCTGGTATATTTTTGTTCGCTATCGCTGGTGTTTTTATCCGCTATCGCTGGTATTTTTATCCGCTACCGCTGCTATTTTTAGCCGCTATCGCTGGTATATTTTTGTTCGCTATCGCTGGTATTTTTATCTGCTATCGCTGGTATTTTTATCCGCTATCGCTGGTATTTTTATCCGCTTTCGCTCCTATTTTTATCCGCTATCGCTGGTATTTTTATCCGCTATCGCTGGTATTTTTATCCGCTATCACTGGTATATTTTTATCGGCTATCGCTGGTATATTTTTATCCGCTATCGCTGGTATATTTTTATCCGCTATCACTGGTATATTTTTATCGCTATGTGGTATATTTTTATCCGCTATCGCTGGTATGTTTTTATCCGCTATCGCTGGTGTATTTTTATCCGCTATCATGCAATTTTATTTTTATCCGCTATCGCTGGTATATTTTTATTCGCTATCGCTGGTATATTTATCCGCTAGCGCTGGTATCTTTATCTGCTATCGCTGGTATATCTTTATCCGCTATCGCTGGTATCTTTATCTGCTATCGCTGGTGTTTTTATCCGCAATCGCTGGTATATTTTTTATCCGCTATCGCTGGTATTTTTATTCGCTGCTCGCTGGTATCTTTATCTGCTATCGCTTGTATTTTATCTGCTATCGCTGGTATTTTTGTCCGCTATCGCTGATATCTTTATCTGCTATCGCTGGTATCTTTATCTGCTATCGCGTGTATTTTATCTGCTATCGCTGGTGTTTTTATCCGCTATCGCTGGCATTTTATCTGCTATCACTGGTATTTTTATCCGCTATCGCTGGTATCTTTATCTGCTATCGCTGGTATTTTATCTGCTATCGCTGGTATTTTTATCCGCTATCGCTGGTATTTTTATTCGCTATCGTTGGTATTTTATCTGCTATCGCTGGTATTTTTATCCGCTATCGCTGGTATTTTTTATTCATATCGCTGGTATTTTTATCTGCTATCGCTGGTATATTTTATATCGCTGGTATTTTATCCGCTATCGCTGGTATTTTTATCTGCTATCGCTGGTATATTTTTATCCGCTATCGCTGGTATTTTATCCGCTATCGCTGGTATTTTATCCGCTATCGCTGGTATTTTATCCGCTATCGCTGGTATTTTATCCGCTATCGCTGGTATTTTATCCGCTATCGCTGGTATTTTATCCGCTATCGCTGGTATTTTTATCCGCTATCGCTGGTATATCTTTATTCGCTATCGTTGGTATATTTTTTATCCGCTATCGCTGGTATTTTTATCCGCTATCACTTGTATATTTTTATTCGCTATCGCTGGTATTTTTATCTGCTATGGCTGGTATTTTTATCTTCTATCGCTGGTATTTTTATCCGCTATCGCTGGTATTTTTATCCGCTATCGCTGTTATTTTTATTCGCTATCGCTGGTATATTTTTTATCTGCTATCGCTGGTATTTTTATCCGCTATCGCTGGTATATTTTTATCCGCTATCGCTGGTATATTTTTATCCGCTATCGCTGGTATTTTTATCCGCTATCGCTGGTATATTTTTGTTCGCTATCGCTGGTGTTTTTATCCGCTATCGCTTGTATTTTTATCCGCTATCACTGGTATATTTTTATTCGCTATCACTGGTATTTTTATCTGCTATCGCTGGTATTTTTATCCGCTTTCGCTGGTATTTTTATCCGCTTTCGCTGGTATTTTTATCCGCTTTCGCTCCTATTTTTATCCGCTTTCGCTCCTATTTTTATCCGCTATCGCTGGTATTTTTATCCGCTATCGCTGGTATTTTTATCCGCTATCACTGGTATATTTTTATCGGCTATCGCTGGTATATTTTTATCCGCTATCGCTGGTATATTTTTATCCGCTATCACTGGTATATTTTTATCCGCTATCGCTGGTATATTTTTATCCGCTATCGCTGGTATGTTTTTATCCGCTATCGCTGGTGTATTTTTATCCGCTATCGCTGGTATATTTTTATCCGCTATCGCTGGTATATTTTTATTCGCTATCGCTGGTATATTTATCCGCTAGCGCTGGTATCTTTATCTGCTATCGCTGGTATATCTTTATCCGCTATCGCTGGTATCTTTATCTGCTATCGCTGGTGTTTTTATCCGCAATCGCTGGTATATTTTTTATCCGCTATCGCTGGTATTTTTATTCGCTATCGCTGGTATCTTTATCTGCTATCGCTTGTATTTTATCTGCTATCGCTGGTATTTTTGTCCGCTATCGCTGATATCTTTATCTGCTATCGCTGGTATCTTTATCTGCTATCGCTGGTATTTTATCTGCTATCGCTGGTGTTTTTATCCGCTATCGCTGGTATTTTATCTGCTATCACTGGTATTTTTATCCGCTATCGCTGGTATCTTTATCTGCTATCGCTGGTATTTTATCTGCTATCGCTGGTATTTTTATCCGCTATCGCTGGTATTTTTATTCGCTATCGTTGGTATTTTATCTGCTATCGCTGGTATTTTTATCCGCTATCGCTGGTATTTTTATTCGCTATCGCTGGTATTTTTATCTGCTATCGCTGGTATATTTTTATCCGCTATTGCTGGTATTTTATCCGCTATCGCTGGTATTTTTATCTGCTATCGCTGGTATTTTATCCGCTATCGCTGGTATTTTATCCGCTATCGCTGGTATTTTATCCGCTATCGCTGGTATTTTTATCTGCTATCGCTGGTATATTTTTATCCGTTATCGCTGGTATATCTTTATTCGCTATCGCTGGTATATTTTTTATCCGCTATCGCTGGTATTTGTATCCGCTATCGCTGGTATATTTTTATCCGCTATCGCAGGGTTTTTTATTCTCTATTACTCTTATTTTTAACTTCTGTTACTGGTATTTCTTCCTCTATCGTTGTTTTCGCTTTAGCGTTGGTATTTCCTCCTCAGTCGCTGGTATTTCTCCCTCTGTCATCGTTCTATCGCTGGTATTTCTTCCTTTCTCGTTAGTATTTCTTCCTGTGCTACTGGCATTTCTTCCTCTTTCTCGTATTTCTTTCTCTATCAATGGTATTTCTTTCTTTCTCGCTGGTATTTCTGACTCTAATGCTGGTATTTTCTTATCTATCGCTGGCATTTCCTCCTCTAACGTATTTCCTTTTCTACCTCTGGTATTTCTTCCCACATAGCTGGTATTTCCTCCTCTACCTCTGGTATTTCTTCCCACATAGCTGGTATTTCCTTCTTTGATTCATCTTCGTACTGTCTTTCCCTCTTTCTTGTTCCGAGAATCTGTTTCAAGTCTCGGAAATATATATATTTTTTAATCATTCATCTATATTTGTATAAAATATTTACTGCACTATGTAAGATATGAAAAAATAAAATTAAAAGCAAAATGTGACTGACTGTTTAGCTCTTTTG
>BOPN01000412.1:484300-489300 GCA_017312705.2 Penaeus japonicus | reverse complement strand
GCTGGTATTTTTATCCGTTATCGCTGGTATTTTTATCCGCTATCGCTGCTATTTTTATCCGCTTTCGCTCCTATTTTTATCCGCTATCGCTGGTATATGTTTGTTCGCTATCGCTGCTATTTTTATTCGCTATCGCTGGTATTTTTATCCGTTATCGCTGGTATTTTTATCCGCTATCGCTGGTATTTTTATCCGCTATCGCTGGTATTTTTGTCCGCTATCGCTGGTATTTTTGTCCGCTATCGCTGGTATTTTTATCCGCTATCGCTGGTATATTTTTGTTCGCTATCGCTGGTATTTTTATCCGCTATCGTTGGTATTTTTATCCGCTATCGCTGGTATATGTTTGTTCGCTATCGCTGGTATTTTTATCCGCTATCGCTGGTATATTTTTGTTCGCTATCGCTGGTATTTTTATCCGCTATCGTTGGTATTTTTATCCGCTATCGCTGGTATATGTTTGTTCGCTATCGCTGGTATTTTTATCCGCTATCGCTGGTATATTTTTGTTCGCTATCGCTGGTATTTTTATCCGCTATCGCTGGTATTTTTATCCGCTATCGCTGGTATATGTTTGTTCGCTATCGCTGGTATTTTTATCCGGTATCGCTGGTATATTTTTGTTCGCTATCGCTGGTATTTTTATCCGCTATCGCTGGTATATTTTTGTTCGCTATCGCTGGTATTTTTATCCGCTATCGCTGGTATATTTTTGTTCGCTATCGCTGGTATTTTTATCCGCTATCGCTGGTATTTTTATCCGCTATCGCTGGTATTTTTATCCGCTATCGCTGGTATTTTTATCCGCTATCGCTGGTATTTTTATCCGCTTTCGCTAATATTTTTATCCGCTATCGCTGCTCTTTTTATCCACTATCGCTGGTATGTTTTTATCCGCTATCGCTGGTATATTTTTGTTCGCTATCGCTGGTGTTTTTATCCGCTATCGCTGCTATTTTTATCCGCTACCGCTGCTATTTTTATCCGCTATCGCTGGTATATTTTTGTTCGCTATCGCTGGTATTTTTATCCGCTATCGCTGGTATTTTTATCCGCTTTCGCTCCTATTTTTATCCGCTATCGCTGGTATTTTTATCCGCTATCGCTGGTATTTTTATCCGCTATCACTGGTATATTTTTATCGGCTATCGCTGGTATATTTTTATCCGCTATCACTGGTATATTTTTATCCGCTATCACTGGTATATTTTTATCCGCTATCGCTGGTATATTTTTATCCGCTATCGCTGGTATGTTTTTATCCGCTATCGCTGGTGTATTTTTATCCGCTATCGCTGTTATATTTTTTATCGCTGTAACGATATTTTTATTCGCTATCGCTGGTATATTTATCCGCTAGCGCTGGTATCTTTATCTGCTATCGCTGGTATATCTTTATCCGCTATCGCTGGTATCTTTATCTGCTATCGCTGGTGTTTTTATTCGCAATCGCTGGTATATTTTTTATCCGCTATCGCTGGTATTTTTATCCGCTATCGCTGGTATCTTTATCTGCTATCGCTTGTATTTTATCTGCTATCGCTGGTATTTTTGTCCGCTATCGCTGATATCTTTATCTGCTATCGCTGGTATTTTATCTGCTATCGCTGGTGTTTTTATCCGCTATCGCTGGTATATTATCTGCTATCGCTGGTATTTTTATCCGCTATCGCTGGTATCTTTATCTGCTATCGCTGGTATTTTATCTGCTATCGCTGGTATTTTTATCCGCTATCGCTGGTATTTTTATTCGCTATCGCTGGTATTTTTATCTGCTATCGCTGGTATATTTTTATCCGCTATCGCTGGTATTTTATCCGCTATCGCTGGTATTTTTATCTGCTATCGCTGGTATATTTTTATCCGCTATCGCTGGTATTTTATCCGCTATCGCTGGTATTTTATCCGCTATCGCTGGTATTTTATCCGCTATCGCTGGTATTTTATCCGCTATCGCTGGTATTTTATCCGCTATCGCTGGTATTTTTATCTGCTATTGCTGGTATATTTTTATCCGCTATCGCTGGTATATCTTTATTCGCTATCGCTGGTATATTTTTTATCCGCTATCGCTGGTATTTTTATCCGCTATCACTTGTATATTTTTATTCGCTATCGCTGGTATTTTTATCTGCTATGGCTGGTATTTTTATCTGCTATCGCTGGTATTTTTATCCGCTATCGCTGGTATTTTTATCCGCTATCGCTGTTATTTTTATTCGCTATCGCTGGTATATTTTTTATCTGCTATCGCTGGTATTTTTATCCGCTATCGCTGGTATATTTTTATCCGCTATCGCTGGTATATTTTTATCCGCTATCGCTGGTATTTTTATCCGCTATCGCTGGTATATTTTTGTTCGCTATCACTGGTGTTTTTATCCGCTATCGCTGGTATTTTTATCCGCTATCACTGGTATATTTTTATTCGCTATCGCTGGTATTTTTATCTGCTATCGCTGGTATTTTTATCCGCTTTCGCTGGTATTTTTATCCGCTTTTGCTCCTATTTTTATCGCTTTCGCTCCTATTTTTATCCGCTATCGCTGGTATTTTTTTCAGCATCGCTATCGCTGGTATTTTTATCCGCTATCACTGGTATATTTTTATCGGCTATCGCTCGTATATTTTTATCCGCTATCGCTGGTATATTTTTATCCGCTATCACTGGTATATTTTTATCCGCTATCGCTGGTATATTTTTATCCGCTATCGCTGGTATGTTTTTATCCGCTATCGCTGTTATTTTTATCCGCTATCGCTGGTATGTTTACCGTAAACTATCGCTGGTATATTTTTATTCGCTATCACTGGTATATTTATCCGCTAGCGCTGGTATCTTTATCTGCTATCACTGGTATATCTTTATCCGCTATCGCTGGTATCTTTATCTGCTATCGCTGGTATATCTTTATCCGCTATCGCTGGTATCTTTATCTGCTATCGCTGGTATATTTTTTATCCGCTATCGCTGGTATTTTTATCCGCTATCGCTGGTATCTTTATCTGCTATCGCTGGTATCTTTATCTGCTATCACTGGTATTTTATCTGCTATCGCTGGTGTTTTTATCCGCTATCGCTGGTATTTTATCTGCTATCGCTGGTATTTTTGTCCGCTATCGCTGGTATTTTTATCCACTATCGCTGGTATTTTTATCCGCTATCGCTGGTATTTTTATCCGCTATCGCTGGTGTTTTTATCCGCTATCGCTGGTATATTTATTGGCTATCGCTGGTATTTTTATCCGCTATCGCTGGTATCTTTATCTGCTATCGCTGGTATTTTATCTGCTATCGCTGGTATTTTTATCCGCTATCGCTGGTATTTTTATTCGCTATCGTTGGTATTTTATCTGCTATCGCTGGTATTTTTATCCGCTATAATGCATTATTTATATCGCTATCGCTGGTATTTTTATCTGCTATCGCTGGTATATTTTTATCCGCTATCGCTGTGTACATCACTTCTCCTTCAGTATTTTTATCTGCTATCGCTGGTATATTTTTATCCGCTATCGCTGGTATTTTATCCGCTATCGCTGGTATTTTATCCGCTATCGCTGGTATTTTATCCGCTATCGCTGGTATTTTTATCTGCTATCGCTGGTATATTTTTATCCGTTATCGCTGGTATATCTTTATTCGCTATCGCTGGTATATTTTTTATCCGCTATCGCTGGTATTTGTATCCGCTATCGCTGGTATTTTATCCGCTATCGCTGGTATTTTATCCGCTATCGCTGGTATTTTATCCGCTATCGCTGGTATTTTATCCTGTACTATCTTCATTACTCTTTTTTACTCATTATCGCTGGTATATCTTTATTCGCTATCGCTGGTATATTTTTATCCGCTATCATGAGGTTTTTTATTCTCTATTATATTTTAACTATTTACTGGTATTTCTTCCTCTATCGTTGTTTTCCTTTCTTGTCAGTATTTCCTCCTCGGTCAAAACATTATTTCTCTATCATCGTTCTATCGCTGGTATTTCTTCCTTTCTCGTTAGTATTTCTTCCTGTGCTACTGGCATTTCTTCCTCTTTCTCGTATTTCTTTCTCTATCAATGGTATTTCTTTCTTTCTCGCTGGTATTTCTGACTCTAATGCTGGTATTTTCTTCTCTATCGCTGGCATTTCCTCCTCCATCGCTGGTATTTCTTCTTCTATTTCGTATTTCCTTTTCTACCACTGGTATTTCTTCCCACATAGCTGGTATTTCCCCCTCTACCTCTGTCTTCACTTCCACATGAAAACATTATTCCATTAGCTGATTCATCTTCGTACTATCTTTCCCTCTTTCTGCAATTCAAATCTGTTTCAAGTCTCGGAAATATATATATTTTTTAATCATTCATCTATATTTGTATAAAATATTTACTGCACTATGTAAGATATGAAAAAAAAAAATTAAAAGCAAAATGTGACTGACTGTTTAGCTCTTTTGAACTTTCAGTTTGTGTTTGTGACTGACTGTATGTTGATTGTCATTCAAGTATTCGTTTTAGGCTTTTGTGGAAAAATGGCTTCCGAATAACATTTAATGATTCTTTTTATGATAGTTTATATTGAATGGCATTCTAAATATCTATGAGTTCCTTTTATGGCTTATGGAATGAGATTGATTGACATTTTGCTGGTTTAAATGCAACCTTGATGAAGAGTGTGTGTTAGTGTGTCTGTATGTGTGTGTGTGTGTGTGTACGTATATATGTATATGTATATATATATATATATATATATATATATATATATATATATATATATATATATATATATATATATATGTATATATATATATATATATATATATATATATATATATATATATATATATATAGATATAGATATAGATATATATGTGTGTGTGTGTGTGTGTGTGTGTGTATGTGTGTGTGTGTGTGTTTGTGTGTTTGTGTGTGTGTGTGTGTGTGTGTGTGTGTGTGTGTCTGTGTGTGTGTGAGTGTGTGTGTGTGTGTGTTTATGTATGTGCGTGCGTG
>BOPN01000412.1:401800-409300 GCA_017312705.2 Penaeus japonicus | reverse complement strand
GTTTATGCATCCCAGTGGCTGGGTTAGTATCAATATTACAATTGTTGTTAATTCTCAATTTTATCCCAGTTACCACTCTTATTACTATCATTCTTGTTGTCATATTGATAACTCTCATTGTTCTCTATGTCATCCCTATCAAAATTCCAAAGATTATATAAGATCAGTTCACAATAATGGTCAATTAAAAGACAAAGTAAATCAAATGCATTATATTCAACATAAAAAGATAACAATAACCAGTTGAAGGCTTCAAAGACGCTTCATAAGACGCAAGTGTTTCGAGAGAAAGCTGATATGCTGCATGAGTCGGTTGGGGTCGTAAAGGATGCTGTATATGACTGTCAGCTGAGAGAGAGAATTCCCTGGGTGTTAAAACGAATATACAGTTTTCAATCACGTGTGTAATGCACTTAAAATGTGTGGTTGACTTAGGTATGTAATTCTTTGGAGCTTCTTGTGCTACTATCATTTTGCGGGAGTACTTTGCTATATATATATATATATATATATATATATATATATATATATATATATATATATATATATATATATGTATGTATGTATGTATATATATATATATATATACATATACATTATATATATATATATATATATATATATATATATATATATATATATATATATATATATAATGTCTATTGCGCGACTACTCTAAATACACTATTGTGTATGAATATGAATATGTATATTATTCATTTAACCAAATATAAACCTTACATGGACTTAACACCTTTCATCTATATTCTTCATGCAGTGCCCTCTACAGGAGGCAGATATGAGGAAACTCGTGCCCACAGTCCAGCGCAGGGACGGGCCTGGCGAGATAGCCAAGTGAGATGGGCCTTTGTCGGTCGTCCAAATCCGGTCGGAAATCGATCCTCTGGTCATTCGGGTTGAAATTGGCGGCGGATCTCCAGTTGGGTACCTTACGATCTGGGCTTAAAGGTTGGCCTCTGGTTCTGAGCATTCAGGCACTGTGTATCGACCATACACGTTCCACCTACATCTTTCATGCAGTGTCCTCTGCAGGGGACGAATATAACGTTTCTCTTGACCACAGGGCTAGTTCTAGGAGCAGGTGTCTGAGTTGAGGTCAATGGTGTCGCTGGGCTCTGCATTGGGGGATCCGGGGACAAGATCTGGTGTCCGAAGTCCTTGGCTCCTTGGGGCATCGTCGCCACCTGCATTGCCGGCACTAGGAGGACGAGCAACGAGCACCAAGTAGTCGCCATGTTCGAGCTCTTCGCTTGCTTAACAGAGGCGTCCTCGCACACACGCAGCAGAGGCGTCCTCGCACACGCGCAACAGAGGCGTCCTCGCACACACGCAGCAGGGGATGGTCCTCTGAGGAGTGCTGGTCGGGCCAGGCTGCCTCACACTTTTATTTGCTTCACCAGGTACCTGCAACAAGGCCATATTATCCTTTTCAAGATCAACAACAGCTACACGATCTCTCTTCTTTTTTTGGCTAAACGAATATTCGAAAAACAAAACACTATAACAATGTTTACACATTACATTTGTAGACATTCATTTGATTGCATATGATAGAAACCAAATGAGAGGAGGTTAACTGTGCATATCAAAAGCCTCTTACTCTTGCACGTTGGCAAGTGAATACTAACCTTTGTTATGTTTTGCTAATTTCGCTTGCAGTTTTTGGATGTGCGTCATGATCTTTACATATAATGTCACTGATTATATATCCCAGTATAAGCCGCATTTGCTATGATCAATTTTATGGTCATTAAGAGGTCAGAATCTAGTTCCAAATTTATCTCAGATGGTAAGCCACACTTTTCAGAAAAAAATGCAGCATCTTCATCATAACCTTGTGTTATGTTTTATCTTTGGTATTATGACGGCTGCCTAGAAGAATAGATTCTGTTTTCTGTGATTTCAGTTTCAGGCCACTGTCGAAGAAGCTCTTCTCTTTAATGAAAGATTGTTTAGTCTTTCCTAATAATTCATTAAAATTGTTGACAGAGGTAGCATGAAGAAATTGTGAGACATCGATGTGCTCAAGAAGAATTATCATTATTATTATTATTATCATTATTATTATTACTATTATTATCATTATTATTGTGTGGGAGTCAAGAGTCAGTAGTCCAATACTTGTTATGTTATGCATATGTAATTACACTGTATACAGTAATGTAACTTTCTTCAAGCGTCATTTGAATGTCGCGCCAGCATTACCCATAAGTCTGTGCGTGAGAGTCAGTCTCTCCCCGTTGTCCTCTTGTAAACACCTTGTCAAGTTATGTGTAATTAACCGGCTGGCTAATCCTCATCTTGACCTATCCAACGTATGCACAAGGAACATACGTACATGGCGCAGTGAGTATGTGAAGTTTTTGCCAGCAATAATGGTAAATTAAGTGCCCCGCAATGGCGTCCCTGAATCGTCTGGAAAAGAGAGTAGCGACGCCAAGAGCTTCCCCTGCCAGCAGTGTACATTAAAACGCTATTGACACATGTGAGCAGGGAACAGTGCTTAGTGAACCTATGAGTGAATTTAGTGCTATATTTGCGTACTGCAAACAAGATGCTGGTGAGGATTTTGATCACTACGTTGTAAGATTGCGTCAAGCAGCGATAGACGCAGACATCTGTACTTATTGCCGAGAGACAAGAACCCTTGATGTCTTCATAGCTGGTATTACACATGAGTCACTAAGGACAGAACTCTTAACCAGAACGGAGACAAGTCTCGATGCTGCCGTGAAGTTTGCTCGAAACTACTTAATTGCACGCAAAACAACGATGGAAGTAGAGTAAATTACACATGTAATTAACGCTATCTCAACATTCAAAAAGCAACAAAAATAAAAATGTGGATTCAAACAAGATAAACAGGAAGTGGTTGAAACAAAAGCAAACAAGAGACCATACTAGGATAAAAAAAAAAAATTTGGCAAAATGGAAAAATGTTACTTCTGTGATAGTTCCACAAAACATCAGATAATTGACCAGAGAATGCAATATTGCCCCGCATGGAAAAACGCATGCACACAATGCAACAACAAAAGACATTATGAAAAGGTTTGCAAACACAAACATAAACTGAAAGCTGATGCAGCCACATAAAACTATCTAGAAAAATAAAAGTCTACAGCGTGGACATGCGATCACCTTGTCCTAAAACTGACGTCAAATTTACATCTAAAATTCAAAAAGAAGGTAGGAAAACATCCTTCAATCCAGATAGTGGAGCCGAAATTACCGTTATCGCTGATAGACACTTCCAGATTTTTGGGATCGATAAATCATATATTAAGCCAACAAGCCCAGATGTCAGGATAGAAACAGCAAATGGATCCAAAGTAAAAGCCATTGGCACCATTGTAGTCGACATGGAATACTATTCTCATAAGACTGAAGCTGTTGTATATGTTGTGGCCAACCCCCGAGACCAACTACTATCCCTGAACCATCTGAAGGCCTTCGAAATAGTGTCAGAGGACTTACTGATTCTGCTTCATGTTGTTACCAGTATCACACTCACTTCACCCCTAATAGATGGCAAGATTCAAGCAGACCCACCCATTCCTTCAACTACTCCAGAAGCAATTTGTCAGGAGTTCCTGAATATGTTCAATGACTTGCTAGTCAACAAAGCCGACATGGAGAACCAGCCCCTAAAAGAAATGAGTGGTCCACCCATGCGAATATATATGAATCCCCAGATGTCAAGCCACATAAGGTACATAATGCCAGAGTCCTACTTCTGGCTATTCAGGATAAAACAAAGACTGAGTTAGATAGCATGGAATCAAGAGGTATCATAAAGCAAGTAGGCGAAGATATCACAGAATGGTGTGTTCCCATGGTACCTGTCAGGAAGACTAATGGTGACATTTGAATAACCACAGACTTCAAGCACCTAAACAAGTATGTGGAACGTCCCTCACAGCCTTCATCGTCGCCCTGTCCAAACCTACCCGAAATAAAACCAGGCGCAAAATATTATGCAACATTGGATGCCTTGCAAGGGTATTGGCGGTTGAAAGTCGACCCAGAGTCAAAAAAATACCTATGTTTCATAACACATATGGAAGATATAGATATCTTAGGGCTCCCATGGCCCTCAAATCTTCAGGTGTTGAATTCTGCAGACGTACAGATGAAACACTGGATGGCATCCCAAACTTCATCAAACAAACGGATGACAATTTAGCCTGGAACCAAGATTACAAACAGCACATACACCATGTGTATGATATTCTCTTACGTTGCAGGAGATATAATAATGCTGAATGCAGAAAAATTTACATTTGGGAAACCATCTGCAAACTTTTGCGGATATATAGCTACAGAGGATGGAGTCAAAGTTGACCCTGAGAAGGTCAGGGCCATAGCAGACTTCCCCACACACACCAACATGAGATGTAAGGTTATTCATGGGCCTTGTCAACCAGTTGGCTGAGTTCAGTGCAGAAGTGGCCCATAAAGCCGACCAAATACGACCATTTCTTAGCCCAAAAACACAATTCCTGACCGCCTAAACATGATGCTGCCTTCACTGATGTAAAACGAGCATTATGCAGCCCACCAATCCTGGCTCATTTTGATCCTGACCGCCCAACGACATTACATACAGATGCATCGAAGCCAAACTTGGCTTGGGTTACGCACTCATGCAATAGCGAGATGACAAGTCCTGGAACCTGATTCAACGTGGTAACCGCCACCTCACAGATGCTGAGAGCAATTATGCCATAATAGAACTCGAATTGGCAGCAGTTGCACGGGCCCTCTGTAAGTGCAGGTACTATTTGTATGGACCAAATGATTTTGAGGTAGTTGTTGATCATAAACCCCTGGTTCCAATAATGGATGTCCATACACTGGATTCAATTCAAAATGACCGTCTGCTTCGACTGAAAGAGAAGACGTCAAGCTACAGCTTCACAACAACATGGCGTAAGGGCAAAAAACATGCCATACCAGATGCTTTGTCTAGAGCACCAGTAAGCATGCCATCTGCTGCAGACGAAAAGCTAAGCATACAGCCAATGTATTCACTACACATATTAGGACTGCACGCTACTGATGAAGACCAAGTCCTTGAGGATATCCAGTGTCAATCATTAAAGGACCAACACTACCAGAAGGTCATAGACTTCGTAAACAGCATGAAAAGCTATACTAACTCCAATCAGCTAGCTCTAGAACTCTGACCATACTGGAAAGTTCGGGAAAACCTAAGCCTCGACAATGGCATCATTCTCAATGGTCACCGCATCCTCATTCCCCAATCTTCACAATCATGAGATCGAGGCCACGAAGAGACGGGCACGTCAAACAGTTTGGTGGATCGGAATCGAAGCAGACATTAAATCCACTGTTGAGGCGTGTCACCAATGTCAGATACATAAACCGTCACAACGGAAGGAGCCTAAGATCAACAACAGCCATCCTGAGATGCTATTTGAGGAAGTGTCAGTAGGTTTGTTCTACTAGGCAGGCAAATCTTTTCTATGAAGACCGCTTTACTGGATGGGTTGCCATTGGTTACTATGGCTCAAGCACATCAGCAGCTGTCACTGTTGATCTCCCTCGTGATATTTTTATACTTTATGGAGTACCAGAACGCCTGTGAAGCAAGTAATCACCTCTCCACACTACCATCAAGTCAACGGGCACGCAGAGGCCTGTGTTAAAACGTTAAAAAATCTGCTCATGAAGACTGTACCGCATGGAGACCTAGGGAGGAGTGACGACTTCGACCGTGGAATGTTAGAACTGAGAAATAGTCCACAAGAAAATAGTTTATCACCAACAGATCCTCCTTGGACACCTATTACGGTCGATAGTACCCGAACACAACCATTCACTCATTTCAGACTGGTATAAAACTATGAAAAAAAAATGGATGCAACCGTGAGTGCTAAAGTCATAGCGCAGGAGAAAGCCTACAACAAAACCGTACGCCCTCTACCTGTGTTAGAAGTTGGAGAAAGTGTAAATAAAAGACCCAAGTAACAAAAAGTGGACAGTGACAGGCGAAATCATCGAGCGCAGACGGCACCGAAGCTACCTCGTAAAAACACTCTCAGGAAGAGTACTTCGACGAAACCGCCGTCACATACGTCTGATTCCCAAATAAACAATAGTCAAAACCTCAAGATCTCAGGTCTCCAGACACTCTCAGAAAAAGGGGAAATATGTGGGAATTCAGAGCCAATTAGTCCAATACTTGATATGTTATGCATATGCAATTAGGGAAGAATGAAAAACCATACTAGAAGCAATTATTCACACTGTATATAGTAATTTACCTTTCTTCAAACGTCATTTGAATGTTGCGCCAGCATTACCCATAAGTCTGTGCGTGAGAGTCAGTCTCTCCCCCGTTGTCCTCTTGTAAACACCTTGTCAAGTTTTGTGTAATTAACCGGCTGGCTAATCCTCACCTTTACCTATCCAACGTATGCATAAGGAACATACATACAATTATTATTGTTGTTATTATTATTATTACTATTATTATTATTATTATCATTATCATATAAGCTACCGATGCTTCTCAACAGGGTGCGAGTACATGAAGGTAAACACACCAAATAAAAGCTGAGGATTTTATGGCTAACACTTAAAAGCCATCGATGAATCATATAGAGAGAAACTTTATCTGGTTATTGTTTATGTTATTATAAATTTCATTTTTAACAATGCTCTGCTTGTGGATAGCTTGCTTTTAGCTCTATGTTGGTTATTCGCTTCCAAGAATACTAATTGGTTTGCAACTATTTCCTGGAGAACTTTAGATATTACTGGGAGTAGAGTAATGGTGCAATATATATATATATTTTTTTTTTTCTCATCTCTATCTCCTCATTTGAAAATATGTGTTATGATGCCATGTTTCCAGAGTGATGTATAACCACTGGCGATCGTAGATATATCTATAATATCTATAATAATAAATAGTTGCAGATAAAATATCCTTGATGCATCGATGAGTAAAACCATCCGCTTCCACTGACTTTGTTTCTTGCACGGGTTTAATTGTTAGGATTGTTGTTTCTTATCCTTCTGGTTGTGGTCTGGAAGTATTTGTTGTGAGCCTTGTTCCAGTTGTGTTTTGTGGAAATCTGGAGGCGGTTGTCTGTTTATAGGTGAGTCTGCCGAAGTCTTTGAAATGTTTTATGTTGTTTCTGGAATTTCGACGAATGTCTGTATGATATTTCTTATTAGGCACTAATAAATTTGCCAGTTTCCATGTTCCGACAGGGTCGTGTCAACATTCATTAAGCTTTCTTCTAAAACAATTTGATTTTGCACATTTCTCTTCTTTTATTCAGCCTGAAGGGTAGTATCAAATCCGTTTCTTTTGCGACCTTTGTGGATATTGTTTCTATGACTTATGGCTCTCTTAATGTCGTCTTTTATCCAGGGGGCAGAATGACGTCTAATTGTTTTTGTTTTTTTAAGGAGCGGAGGGATATATGACATTCTTTATCACAT
>BOPN01000412.1:394300-396800 GCA_017312705.2 Penaeus japonicus | reverse complement strand
TGTTTCATTATGGTTATTATGATTATTGTGTTTTCATTATATTATTTACAATTATTGTCAAAATTATTATTGTTATCATCATCATCATTATTATTATTGTTATTCATACCATGTTTTTGTTATTATCAGTGTCATTAGCATCATGTCATGCAGTATTACTACTATTCTCAGTTCTATCATTCCGTATTTTTCATTTTCATCCTAATTGAAATTATTATTTTTAATTTTGCCCCGGTCATCACAATTGTCAAAATGATTCTTTTTGTTATCATCATGAAAACTCTCATTGTTTTCAACATTATTCCAAAGAGAATCCAAGATCGGTTCACAATAATGGTAAAATAAAAGGCAAAGTAAATCAAATGCATCATTTTATATAAAAAAGTAGACTTTTGTACAATAACAATAACCAGTTGAAGATTTCAAAGACACGCTTCATAACACAGCATGAATTGATGGTTGCAATGCGCATGACTATTACTATGCAACAGAAGCAGCAGAGAAATAGCCTTTTTCTTTCCTCAAAATCCTGGCCACATGCACCATCGATGCGAGAAAAGTGTTTCGAGAGAAAGATGTTTAGGCGTAGATGGAATTATTCATGTTCAGTCATGCAAAAGGAATGCAATGTTGCCTAAAGGAGACGATAAGTGCGCATGGCGTGATGTGTTGCATGAATCTGCAGTGTTGTTTCAGACTGGGTGGGATTGCAAAGGAAGCTGTATATCTGTCAGCTAAGAGAGAGAGAAAGAGAGAGTGAGAGAGAGAAAGAGAGAGAGAGAGAGAGAGAGTTGGTGGACTTCCTAGGTACTAAAATGAATATACACTTTTCAGTTACGTTTATATTGAACTATAGACGTGTGGTTGACTTTGGTTAGCATTTCTTTGGAGCTTCTTATGCTACTATCACAGATCGAGACCAAAGCAACTCCGACTACACTTCACGGGGTTTCATGCACACACTGGGGAAGGGGGGCGGGAGTGCCTTGCATGATGATTATCATTAAATACACTATTGTATCTATCTGTCTCTATAAATCTATATGTATATATACATATATATATGCGTGTGTGTGTATATATATATACATATATATATATATATATATATATATATATATATATTATTCGATCAACCAAACAAGCACTTTGCATTGAGTTCACACTTTCCACCTATATTCTGCATGCAGTGTCCTATGCAAGGGGCGGATATGAGGATTCTCGTGCCCAGTAGGTTGGTTCCGGGAGCGGGTGTCTGAGTAGAGGTTGTCGGGTTCTGCACTGGAGGTTCCGGGAAGAAGATCTGTTGCCCGAAGTCCTTTCTCGAGGCGGAGGAGTCCGACACGTGGACGGGCCTGGCGAGATGGCTGGGGGAGATCGGCTCGCGTTGGTTGTCGTAATCCGGCAAGAAGTCGATCCTCTGGCCATTCGGGTTGAAACTGGGCGCATTGGGCGTGAAAAGCGGCGTTCCAGAGGGCCTGAGACCAACGACTGGCCTCTGGGGGGCGGAGTGTGACCCGAAGATGATCTGCTGAGCCCCAGGAGTGTGGTCAAAGACCCTGGGTCCTTGGGGCATCGTCGCCACCTGCATTGCCGGCACTAGGAGGACGAGCAACGAGCACCACGTAGTCGCCATGTTCGAGCTATTCGCTTGCTTAACAGAGGCAGCTCTTCGCTTGCTTAACAGAGGCGTCCTCGTACACACGCAACAGAGGCGTCCTCGCACACACGCAGCTGGAGATGGTCCTCTGAGGAGTGCTGGTCCGGCCAGGCTGCCTCACACTTTTATTGCTTCACCAGGTACCCGCAGAGGCCACGCCTTGCACCTCATCCTGTACCTAAGCCATATTATCCTTTCCAAGATCAATAACAGGTACGCCATTTTTCTTCATTTTTTTTCTAAACGAAAATACGAAAAAGGAGCTATAAAAATATATACACAGTTACTTCATATTTGTAGACTTTCTTTTGATTGTAAATTATAGAAACCAAACGAGAGGAAGTAGGTGTGCGTTCCAAGGTGGGGTTGCCAACTGTGCATATTGAAAGCCTCCTGCTCATGCCGCAACATTGGCAAGTGACCGCCAAGTAACCTTTGCTGTGTTTTTTTTTCTGCGCTGATCTTTCTTGCAAATTGCGTTGTTTTTGTACATGAGTTGCTATCTTTATGGATATAAATATCATTGATGATATAGTCTCCTAGTATTAGAGTCGTCTGTCATATGATCAGTTTATGTTCCTTATGATCATTCTGAGAGATATCAAGAGGTCAGAATCTAGTTCCGAATTGATCTCAGATGGTGAGCGGCACCCTCATCCTAACTAGAAACCTTGTGATATTTCTTTCTCTCAAATATTATGACGGCGCTTTTCAATACAAACGCAGATTCATATAACTTCGCTCTGTCATTTTGAAATTATACCGATTACTTAGATTATTTCTACAGATAAAAAGGATTCAGACAACGAAACACACACGTATCCGCGGATGTGCATATAT
>BOPN01000412.1:375000-381713 GCA_017312705.2 Penaeus japonicus | reverse complement strand
CAACGAGCGTACGTATATGTATGTATATATGTGTATGTGGTAGAATATATATATAACAATTAGAGTAACATGAAAGATATAGATTACATTAATGATTCCATCATATAGAATACAGTAGCAAAAGCATACATGTGCAAATTATATTCGATGGACATGATAACAATTACAGTAGACATAATATATGTAAATACAATGGTTACACTCTCTCTCTCTCTCTCTCTCTCTCTTTCTCTCTCCCTCTTTTTTTCTTTATTTCTTTATAGATATAGATATAGATATTATAGTGATAGAGACAAGTTTTCTAATTGCCTTACATACATAGATATAAGGTAGGTAAGTAGTTAGATAGTTATGTCGATAGATAAATAGTATTATATTTTGAAATAAACTATTAATGTATTTAGGTATTACATAAGCAAGATGGGGGGAGTGGGAGAGGCAGAAGGAAATGTATAGACAGAGAGATAGAGGCAGCGTCAGAAAGAGTAAAGGGAGAGAGAGAGAGAGAGAGAGAGAGAGAGAGAGAGAGAGGGGGAGAGAGAGAGAGAAAGATAAAAGATAAATCTAAAGGGAAAAGGGAGACGGAGACAGACAGAGAGAGAGAAAGAGTAATTACATAGCATCTCAAAAGGATGAGGTAACATAGGTTATCCTCACCCCAATCTTAGTCCTCTTGGGCTCACATATATTTTACAAAACCTTTCAGCTATGTCAACATGTTGAAATATATATAGAACAGAAGGCGGGACAATTACAAGCATACACAGTTAAACGTTTACATATCCTCTCCTGAGGTCACATAATTGCATACTTGAAAATGTTGATAAAACATACGTATGTTTCCGGAGGAGAGAATTTATCAGAAAGTCTAAAAATATGTTTATATTCAACAAGATGATGTATCATAAATTATATTCATCCACATCTCAATAAAATCCTACTTGGGCTGTCATAGTCTCGGCAGAAGGGAAGTCACAATCGGATATACACAGTTGTCAACTACAATTATGTGATCGATGCAAAGTGTTTGTACTTCAATTTTTTTATTACCTGGCCATTTCTAAACATCCATACAGCTTGTTCGGGGAGTCCAGCTATCTCTGAGTTTCTGTAAATCTGAAGCATGGGACACTGTAAGATATAATGTGTTAAGGTGTGTGACCTTGGTGACCTACACACCCTGCATTCATTTTCCTGTTCACCTGTCGGGACACCTAACTCCCAATAGTATTTATACCCTGACCTAATTCTCATGTGCACAGAGTCTTTCCACTTGCTCTTACCCCTCCCATAAGTGAATTCTGTATTCATCGCTAGATGCATATAGTGTTGCAAAGTTTCGCTCGTCTCAATCGACTCGCCTTTCTTAATCATAGTCTAACTGTATCCTCTTGATATTGCTCCTTGCCTGCTTAAGAGTCCGAGCACTTTGAATGTCCACCTAACATTTTTTAGCTGCCTCCTTCGCTACCTCATCCACAGCCTCATTAAGGGTGATACCGGCATGCGATGGAATCCAGACGAATGTAATCACACGTCCCTGGCCACGCAGCTTATAAGCAATTAATCGGCACTCATTAACAATGTGCTCAAACACAGGGGCCCTGCTGTTAAGAGAGTCCAGCGCTCCCCTACTATCCACAAAAAAAAATGCATCTTTATCAATAATTTTATTTTTTTTTAAGTGCCGTCAATATTACCCATAACTCAGCCTGTGTTGATGATATATGATTACTCAGTCTTATCCCACTGATTGTGGTGAATTGTCTAATGATAACCCCACATCCTGCTCTGCCATCTTTCAAAACTGACCCATCGCAGTAGACATGAGCAATATCAAGGCGTGTTAGACTCTTTATTTTATGACCATATCTTGATTTAAGTTGACCTGGTTCATAAAGAGGGGATCGACATCTACATTAATCGCCTGGTCCTCCATAAATAGAGAGTGAAAGAGAGAGAGAGGAGCAAGAGAGAGATAGAGAGACGGAATGTAATAGTTTATCAGATGCTTACGTTTTCTTTATTCCTTACGAAAAGAGTTGGCGCAACTGCAGTATTTGCAATAGTATTAATACATTTACTACAATGATACCTACATTTCCACTGAATATTACACAGACATATACACACATATAAATACAGGCACATAAATACACGCACATATGCGCACAGCGGATCAGCATAATCATTTTGGTTTGTGATTATTATGAATCGTTTAAATATATAAGAATAATAAATGCGACTTTGATAATCATGATGCAGCGTATAGCAAGAACACAAGGCACAGAATTAGATAATATGTTGGATGAGGCAGCCCTACGAAATAACACACACACACACACACACACACACACACACACACACACACACACACACACACACACACACACACACACACACACACACACACACACACACACACGCACGCACGCACGCACGCACGCACGCACGCACGCACGCACACGCACGGACACACACGCACACATATAACCTAGTTTCAATACATCTTTTTTTTATTAATTCTAGGAAGCAATTTGTTGAGCTATAAAGGATGCCATAGAAATAGCGAGACGAGGAAACAAACAATCATCAAAACAGTTTTATATTTTAATGAATCCAATAATAAAAAATAATATCTCTATGGCACGATGATGATACTTGAAGTATTTCATTATTTCATATTATGCATCCATACAAAACGTTAGTGGAAATCCTATAACAACTGAAGCTGGATAAAGACAGAGATATATGTAAAAGGTAAAGGAAATATAAGATGAAAATGATATGGTTGATTTAAATAAGCAGATAGATATTTTAATACGAGGAGAGTTATTCTAATATATTTATTAAAATCACAGAGGCAACGGATGTAAATGATGTATATCAAATCCTAGAAGTATTGAAAATACTTAAACATTCAAGACGATAAGAACTATAATCACTACCTATCACTATAGAAAATACTTATTGTACCAAATCTTTAGTAACAATAGCAACTACATACACAATAAATTAAGGGTAGAACATAGTTTTACGTACTAGCTCCTAATACTTCTAATTAAGATACGTGGAGAAATATATCATTGCGATATTACTTTCGACAAAGTTCTTTTTTAATTTGGAACAGAGAGAAAAATAAGTACCATTGTTTAAGGCAAGTACAGGATGTGTTTCCTATGAGACGTCATGAACTGTTTACATGTTAGAAAAATGATATACATGCATGGGATTGCATGGTCATGTTACTTTTCAACACTGGCTGCTTACGTGAGAAATTATTGAAGTTACTAATTTTGATATTCTTGTATCATTAAGCGCACCCCGAGATTAAGAGAAATAGGTAATAAAACCTTTATATTTACATTTATGCGCCCACTTGTTTACGCATTTGTGCTTTATTTTACATCTCCATGACTGCTACTATTTCAGTGTTGATGGAGTGTGAGTGATAAATGAAACAGGTGTAGATTACTTGTATAGACTCCCAAGACAAGGATAGTTTTGTCACAACACAAACTGTATGATACAAAAAGCATAATAAAAATTTAGAACATTTAGTAGACGTGTTGTAGTTTGTGTGGTTATATTTAATGTTGCAGTTTCGCTGGTTACTTCTGCAATAATAACTTACGTAATTACATCTAGTATTGTATTTTTTGTCTATTCTTTGGACATTATACTATCTGTGGTTATTTCTAGTATTGTAGATACTGTAGTTGACTTTTTTATTGTTGCAGCAACTGGATTTATTTCTGTGCTCACTTCTATTGTAGCATCTTCTGTGGGTAAATCATGATTTATTGCAGAGTCTGTTGGTTACCTCTTCTGTTCCTGTAGTATCTACAGTTATCTGTCCTGTTGTAGTGTTCGTGTTATTTCTTCAATTATTGCAGCATCTCTTATAACTCTTTTCTGTTGTTACAGCATCTTTGGCTAACTCTTCTGTGGTTGCAGCATATGTGGTTACCTCTTCTGTTGTTGCAGCATCTATGGTTGTCTTTTCTGTTGTTATAGCATCTGTGGTTAACTCTTCTGTCGTTATAGCATCTTTGGTTAACTCTTCTGTAATTACCTCTTCTGTTAACCCTTCTAACATTGCAGCATGTGTAGAAACCTTTGGTACTGTAGCGTCTGTGGTTACTTTCTTCTGTCCTTGTATCTACGGTGGTGTATTCTGGTGGTTACCTCTTATAGTGTTCTGGCTTCTGTGGTTACATTTTTCTCCAATTACAGCATCTGCACTTCCTTAGGTTGTTGCAGTACATGTGGTTACCTCTTATATCACAGCAGCGTTTGTGGTTGTCTCTTCTGTTGTTGCAGAGTTTTTGGTTGTATCTTCTATTGTTGCAGAATCTGTGATTGCCGCTTCTGTTGTTGCAGTGTTTGTGGTTATCTCAGGTGTGGTAACTTCTGTGGTTATCTCAGGTGTGGCAGCTTCTGTGGTTGTCTCAGGTGTGGTAGCTTCCGTGGTTGTCTCGGGTGTGGTAGCTTCTGTGGTTGTCTCAGGTGTGGTAGCTTCTGTGGTTGTCTCAGGTGTGGCAGCTTCTGTGGTTGTCTCAGGTGTGGCAGCTTCTGTGGTTGTCTCAGGTGTGGTAGCTTCTGTGGTTGTCTCAGGTGTGGTAGCTTCTGTGGTTATCTCGGGTGTGGTAGCTTCTGTGGTTGTCTCAGGTGTGGCAGCTTCTGTGGTTGTCTCAGTTGTGGTAGCTTCTGTGGTTGTCTTAGGTGTGGTAGCTTCTGTGGTTGTCTCAGGTGTGGTAGCTTCTGTGGTTGTCTCAGGTGTGGTAGCTTCTGTGGTTGTCTCAGGTGTGGTAGCTTCTGTGGTTGTCTCAGGTGTGGTAGCTTCTGTGGTTGTCTCAGGTGTGGTAGTTTCTGTGGTTGTCTCAGGTGTGGTAGCTTCTGTGGTTGTCTCAGGTGTGGTAGCTTCTGTGGTTGTCTCAGGTGTGGTAGCTTCTGTGGTTGTCTCAGGTGTGGTAGCTTCTGTGGTTGTCTCAGGTGTGGTAGCTTCTGTGGTTGTCTCAGGTGTGGTAGCTTCTGTGGTTGTCTCAGGTATGGTAGCTTCTGTGGTTGTCTCAGGTGTGGTAGCTTCTGTGGTTGTCTCAGGTGTGGTAGCTTCTGTGGTTGTCTCAGGTGTGGTAGCCTCTGTGGTTGTCTCAGGTGTGGTAGCTTCTGTGGTTATCTCAGGTGTGGTAGCTTGTGGCTGTCTCAGGTGTGGCAGCTTCTGTGGTTGTCTCAGGTGTGGTAGCTTCTGTGGTTGTCTCGGGTGTGGTAGCTTCTGTGGTTGTCTCAGGTGTGGTAGCTTCTGTGGTTGTCCCAGTGGCAGCTTCAGTAGCGAGTTCAGGTGTGGTGCTTCTGTGGCTGTCTCGGTGGGGGTGCCCCAGGGTTGGTCTCAGGTGTAGGCCTGTGTTGTCTCAGGTGTGGTAGCTTCTGTGGTTGTCTCAGGTGTGGCAGCTTCTGTGGTTGTCTCAGGTGTGGCAGCTTCTGTGGTTGTCTCAGGTGTGGTAGCTTCTGTGGTTGTCTCAGGTGTGGCAGCTTCTGTGGTTGTCTCAGGTGTGGTAGCTTCTGTGGTTGTCTCAGGTGTGGCAGCTTCTGTGGTTGTCTCAGGTGTGGTAGCTTCTGTGGTTGTCTCAGGTGTGGTAGCTTCTGTGGTTGTCTCAGGTGTGGCAGCTTCTGTGGTTGTCTCAGGTGTGGTAGCTTCTGTGGTTGTCTCAGGTGTGGCAGCTTCTGTGGTTGTCTCGGGTGTGGTAGCTTCTGTGGTTGTCCTGGGTGTGGCAGCTTCTGTGGTTGTCTCAGGTGTGGCAGTCAGGGTTATCTCTGGGTGTGGTAGCTTCTGTGGTTGTCTCAGGTGTGGCAGCTTCTGTGGTTATCTCGGGTGTGGTAGCTTCTGTGGTTGTCTCAGGTGTGGCAGCTTCTGTGGTTGTCTCAGTTGTGGTAGCTTCTGTGGTTGTCTTAGGTGTGGTAGCTTCTGTGGTTATCTCGGGTGTGGTAGCTTCTGTGGTTGTCTCAGGTGTGGCAGCTTCTGTGGTTGTCTCAGGTGTGGCAGCTTCTGTGGTTGTCTCAGGTGTGGTAGCTTCTGTGGTTGTCTCAGGTGTGGCAGCTTCTGTGGTTGTCTCAGGTGTGGCAGCTTCTGTGGTTGTCTCAGGTGTGGCAGCTTCTGTGGTTGTCTCAGGTGTGGCAGCTTCTGTGGTTGTCTCGGGTGTGGTAGCTTCTGTGGTTGTCTCAGGTGTGGTAGCTTCTGTGGTTGTCTCAGGTGTGGCAGCTTCTGTGGCTGTTCCAGGTGTGGCAGCTTCTGTGGTTGTTCCTGTGTGGTGGTTCTGCGGTTGTCTCAGGTGTGGCAGCTTCTGTGGTTGTCTCAGGTGTGGCAGCTTCTGTGGCTGTCTCCAGGTGGCAGCTTCTGTGGTTGTCTCAGGTGTGGCAGCTTCTGTGGTTGTCTCAGGTGTGGCAGCTTCTGTGGTTGTCTCAGGTGTGGCAGCTTCTGTGGTTGTCTCAGGTGTGGCAGCTTCTGTGGTTGTCTCAGGTGTGGCAGCTTCTGTGGTTGTCTCAGGTGTGGCAGCTTCTGTGGTTGTCTCGGGTGTGGTAGCTTCTGTGGTTGTCTCAGGTGTGGTAGCTTCTGTGGTTGTCTCAGGTGTGGCAGCTTCTGTGGTTGTCTCAGGTGTGGCAGCTTCTGTGGTTGTCTCAGGTGTGGCAGCTTCTGTGGTTGTCTCAGGTGTGGC
>BOPN01000412.1:362500-370000 GCA_017312705.2 Penaeus japonicus | reverse complement strand
ATTCATATATATTTTACTCTCTTAAAAAAAGTAACCCCAAAATCCTACCATCCCTCGAAAACAACACTAACAACAAACAGAAATAAACTACTACGACTGCACAGGAATGTTGCGCATCTGTCGAACTGCAGCTATGAGGCGTGGGTTATTTCCAGGGGCAATCTTCCAATACTGTTCCACTGGTGCTTTGAGAAGGAGGTTGAGCTTGTCTAATGGATCACACGATGTAACTCCCAGGTCCTCTAAGATGTTGCAGATGTAGTCTGAGAACAGAGTTCATATTTTAATGATTGACCAGAATACAATATGTATGTTTTGCAAATTCTGTTACACAATAACCGAGTCATGTTCATTAACTGTATAAATCTGCTATCTACTATGAATGTACAGATATGTGAAAATGCATGATACTTCCAGAACACTTCCAATCTGCAATGGACTAGTATTTGTGTTTTAAGTAAACACACTACAATCATCTTTCACTTAATATTCTGTACTACCATGGAATACCAAGCATTGTCTTTGTGGCAACTATACCAATGCACAGAATCAACCTACCAATATCTGTTGTGAGTTGTGTGATCATGGATGTAGTTATCTCTGGGATCTTCAGAATAGCATCTGTATAAAGCTTACAAGTGTTCTGGCCGACACTATTGATGAGAAAGTCTGCTGCGCTCACTTCACTTTCACTTACGACCCTTCCAGATGGCCTGAAAAATGGTATGGCAGCATCAGAATGGATCCCTTTTTCACTTTACTTTACTTTACTTTCTTATTCACAAGAATGTGTATGTTTCTTACTAAATGCATAGGAAGAACTTTATATTTTAACAGCATATCAGTATATCCAATAAGTTTTAATCTGCCAAGAATAAAATGCTGAAACTCCAAAGTCACTCCCTTACCCAGAACTACAAGTTGTATTGGCCTCCTGCAAAGCACGGTTAAGTGCCGGGCTATGATTCACCAGCAATGGCTCCAGGTGCTGTGGTAGTGTCATCAGATACTGTCCTATCTGGAGTAAGTATATAATAATTCAGTAATTTTATCACTTAAGCATCACATACTAGAGAATATATATCCCCATCACTAGAATTCTTCTCTTACAAAATAAAAGAAAACAAAAATCAGAAAGAGAAAAAAGAAAAACTAACCTGTGTAACATACTCCTGTGGTGAAAAAGATAATGAGAGATGTGTTGCAGTTCCCTGACGCGAGTTCCAAGCTGGTAGGTCTGGCAAGGAGGCCAGCTGGGATGACACCGGGTTCATGATGGTGTGCAGGGCCACTTCCACTGTACTCTGACACTGCGCTTGAGACTGTGTCATGCTGTTCTCCAGGAGTCGGCCATCTTCATCTGTGTTTTATTACATATTCTTCTAAATTATCTATACCATAGCAGATATGGGGAAAATATTCGTGTCACTGTTTCACCTCAGTGAGTGTAATATAATCAAATGATAGAAGGAAGGAATCAAGACCAAATGCCATAAAAAAGAAGGGAAACGTCACTTACCAACAACCTTAATAACTAACTGCTTCAAACTCTCTACCCCTTGTTTTGAAAGGAGGAGATCAGGAGTTGCAGAAAAGGGTGTAGCAGGCTCCCACATGAATTTGGCAGCGGCATTTGTGAACATTGAAGCCAAGGAGTGTTCCATGTTATCAACTGCCATTACCAGCTCACCTTAGGGAGAGAAAATTACATAGTATTATTAAAAATGAGCAAATAGATAATTTTGCACATATCTAAATAATCTGAAATCATATTCTCATCCACATCCAGTTCCAACATTAATTCTACATTACTCACACATGCAATATGATTTATCATTCATTTATAATTCATGTAATTTTATTAAGTATTGTTTTCTCTTATATACAGCCCAATTCCAAAGTGTCTTTAAGAATCTGGGCTCGTATGACAGAAACTATGACCCTCATTATCTCAAAGCAAATCAAATGCAATTAAAAAATCTTACCTGCAGCCTGAATAAGGTTCAGACATGTTGTAAATACTGTCCAGTCATCTTCTATCGAGGTCTTCTGTTTCTCTACATGCCTCACGGTTTGCGCTAGACGACTTGTAAACTGCTCAATGTATGTAGCTAATGCAAATACCAAACTTGGGAAAGTCCATCCATTTGTCAGCTGTTTAGAGGTTGTGATAATCTTTATAACACCTCTTCGCAAATAACCATATGAATATTCATGATTCATTTTCATAATTAGCAACAATTAAAGATCAATCATTAACAGCAATAAATGCCATACTATCACAAAATTCAACATTCATTCAAAATGCCTACATATGTAATGCATTACCTAAGCAGGTATAAACAAATTTAACTAAACTGTTAACACACCTGCAAACATCTTTCTGCTGCCACCTCAGCTTGACTTGAAAGCTTACTGCAATATTCTCTCAACCTTCGTAGGGTTTCTGCCATGTCATTCTTTACAATATCTGAAATCATATAACAGTCATTTCTATAAACATAATCTTTATCCATGAATGAACTTAGACACAGTCAAAAAAACAATAAAACCAAAGTGGATAGAATACATGCACTCTCGGTAGTCAACCAGTTTAGAAAAAGTTCAAAAGTTCTCTTTACGAGTAATCAAAGAAACTTGGTAATAAATCTGAACACCTTTTTAAATGAAAGGAGTAATATCAAATAACACAAAAGTGTTTTCAGTTCAACATGAGGTTTCTCTCCACTTGTAAAGGCCCAAAATTGATATGAATACTCAGCATTGTATCTTTAAAAAAAAATTAAAATGTGTAGATACAAAAAATTAACTATACTACTATGAAATATATATGAATCTCACATTTACTTATAAAACATATGTTTACATTTCAGAGAAAAAATTACAAAGCAAAATTCAGTGTTTACATATGTTACATAAAAATAATATATAGGACAGTAGTAACATGCACAGCTTGGGACCATTAACCCTCTCGCGACGGGTGGTACACTACTGTACCGCTCATTCAAAAGCCCGGTGGCCGGGTGGCACAATCCTGTGCCAGCCATTTAATTGATTTAGGCCTAAGTGTTTGAAAGCCCCGGCATTGTGACATTGCAAGGCTGGAATGCCCCCGTCGTGAGTGGGTTAAGTTAGTATGAAAAAAATTAAAATATGCACAGCACTAACCAGCAGATATGAGATGTGACAGTAGAAGAGCCTCTTCATATTCTTGATATTTCAAAACTTGTTCTTGCAATGGAGCGTAAACGGCCTGCACAACGGCCCTCTGAGACTGATAGAAGACCTCTTGGCCTGTTGCAAATAAAATAATAAGACTTGATTTATGGATTCATGTATGATGATGTATTGATGTATATATTCAGGTTATATTAATTATGTAAAAAAGCCAAAAAACAATATATATGTAAGCACATAAATTTACAATATTATGAAGTGACATCTTATGCCCTAACCTGGTTTTGCCATGCCAACCGAGGATTCAAAATCTCTCAGAAATTGATCCCCAGAACTTTTAACAGAGATGAGAAATGCTAGTGGTTCTTCTTGTTGTTTGGATGAAGCTGCAATAACCTGACTGATGGGAGGATCAAGCGATGACAAGGTAGCAGCAGCCAGTTGGGAGAGCAAAAGGTTTGAATCAGATCCTTCAAAGACTTGTCCACACCAACGCAACTGCAAATGAAGAAAGTTTCCGTCAGATGCTTATTGCAGTCAAGGTATGGTAAATTTACCAAAAAGCCACATTCCTCACCCATAATTGGTTCATATACAATACTGAAGTCCTTATTCAGTGCCTATTTTGCACTGTGTATGGTATCATATGATTTTACTTACTTTCCTTAGTTTGCCAGAAAACTACTCTAAAAATGATGCTGTTCTTGAGTTTGGCCAGAGTATTATACATCTTTACCATTCTTATATTTCTCTCTCAAGTACAAATGTTAAAAAAAATAAAACTTCCTAATCTTTAATATCATACAGAAGGACAGGTCTGATTATAAATGAGAACCTACTTAGTTTGAATGAATGGATCGGAATGCAAACACTATTATATACCAACATTACATTTACCTGATTTGCTATGAGGAGAGAAAGCCTATCATAGAAGGAAGTCAGCCACAGTGCTGGGCCACTTAACTGGGACCCCTCAACTCCATTCCGCCAAGCAGTGGCCAGCTGACCAATCTCGCACTTATGATAGTAACTTTCAAGCTGATCAACACGTCCTAGCGATCGCAGAAGTCTTGCATATTTCACAGATTCATCTGAAATTAAAGTAACACTCTATAGAGACTGATCATGATAAACAAAGGGTGGGTACTAACTCTATGTCGTTATGCTGAAAGAACCTAACATGATATAGAGAAAATAAAAAGTTACTGCACATACAGATTACATATTTATTTATGCTAAACAAATCAATTTGTAAACTAACAAAGTTTTATAGCAATCTACAAAATATTTTTTAAAAATGAAAATACTTAATATGCTATAAAATATTTCTACCTACCTAAATTGTGTTGTGTAAATGCTGCCACAATATGTGGGCTGGCCAGTGCTTCTAGCCTGACTTTTAAACCTTCAAGATGTGCCACACGGTCTTCATAGTCAGGCACATGGGTCAAAATCCCAAGACAATTCTGAAGGGCTACTAACTTGCTAGCAATCGCATCAATATCTCCACTGTCCATCACCTGTGAATAAACAAAATTTGTATCCTTCATCAAAAACATAAAATATCTACACACAAAAGAACCTTAGAAAAAAAAAATAGTTGTCCACAATTGTTATAAGCAAAGCTGCTTCCCTTTGCTAAAAATCAATACTAATCTCATACATAAGACCTCAAGAGAAACATAATAATCAAATCCTACAACTTGAATGATCAAAATCGCTTTACCTCCTCGATATCTGTGGAGAGCGTGGTCCAGTTATCCGCCTCCCGGAGAGCCTGGGAGGAAGCCACCAATCTTCCCTTCAAGGAATCGAGCTTGACAAGGGTCTGCATGCTGGCAGCTGTGTTATGTTCAACCTTGAAGAATAAGAAATATAACAGGAGTTGCATTTATTTAATCACTTTTTTTGTCTACTAAAAAAAGAAATGATATACATATTATATCTCATATGACACAAGTTTGCTAGTATATAAATTATATATATAAATATATATATACATATATATATATATATATATATATATATATATATATATATATATATATATATATATATGTATATATAATTTCCCTTTTAAAATACATAACATGAAAATGCATACCAGTAAAACTATGTTCAACAACAATCATAAAGGGATCAAGTTACATAAAAACTCACACAATGTTATGAGTATGTTAAAATATAAACTCATCCTCTTTGAAGTGTCATCTAACTTTTACAATATATCATATAACTGTCTATATTTAACCCTTCCAAGATGGCCCATATCTTAGAATGTTCAGCCTGGGCTGAGAATCTTAAGATATGTAAGTTTTATCATTTTCTAGACTTACTGAATGATATATGATGAGTCTATATATGATATAATAACAATATGATACTGTTTTATATTTGGTATGATGCCCTATTGACACAACTAAAGAATTTATGCCTTATAATTTCAACAAAAGGAAAATTGCAGAGCAGTAATGATCTGAACAGGCAAAACATGCCTGTCACAGAGGCATTAAAAATATAATGCATCATATGATAGCCATTCATAGGAAGCGAATATGAAAAAGAACCCATACCTTTTCAATGTCCTGCCGCACACTCTTCATCTGGTTCTTGAGCACAGCCACTTCATGGCCTAGAGATTCTATGTCCCTCAGTACCCTTGGTAAACTGGCCATCACCTGGAACAATTTTCACCTAATGTTTTAAAAAGCACTATATTATTTGGGTAAATATTGATTTCTTTTCTCAACACTGTCCAGACATCACACTGACAATGCATAATATGTTGCTACAATACTAAATATAATCATGATACCTGTTGGCTGGTCTCCTCTAAAGCATTATTCACTTCTTGAATTGCCAGCTGAAGTCTTAAGACTTGGGATGATGCATAATGCTGCAAGGTATGAGAAGAAAATTGTTGTATTCAAAGTCAATATATTCAAAAACAGAATAATATAGCTTTCAATACTACTGTACTCATCCTCTGACTTATCAGATAAATCATAAACACTGTAAGAAGATCCTAGAAACTACATCATTAAATATAATCTTTTCCATTAGAAAACTAAATGGTAACCTACATTTTTTTTAATAATCATTTCCTATAATACTGTAAAACTTATAGTCAAAATAGGAAATGCAATATACAACACACATAACATATTTTACACAGGTATACATACATCTCTATTCTGATGTGCTTCTGGGCTTCTGAAGATGTTGTTGATCCATTCCTTTGGCTCAAAGCTTTCTTGGGAAAAAGTTGTAAGATCCTGAAATATAAATATCATCTGTATAAAATGGTGACCTGTAAATCCACTGAAAATATAAACTTATCTATTGCCTATAAATATTATTCTTGTACATTGTTTTTTACTTACTGATATCATACCATCTATAACCAAAAGGATATCTAGTCTATATCAGTTTGCTTTCCCACAAAAGAATACTACTACACATAAGGATCATGGCAGGCTTCAACTCTACCTGTATATACAATAAAGAATTCTGTCCCTGTTCTAAGAATATAAAGGGGATTGTGGTGAAAGTAATAATCAAAGTGATAGTAATAATACATAAATCAGATCTGTGAATGTAAATGATATTGCATGTCAGTGTAAATCCTCTACAACACAAGTTGAACCTCCCTATAACAGCAAGCTTGGGATCAAACAGTTGACAGTGTGATGGATTTTGTGAACCAGTGAAACCTCATTGTATTACTGATACTGATATAACTTAGGGATCATATGAACTATTGATCATCCAGGCCCTTTTTCGGTAACCTGCAGTTTTCATAAGAATTAAGTTAGATAAGTTGCTGATCAAAAGCCAAAGTCAGGTTAGCTGTGGTTCATAAGATACAGCTTGGTTGGAATTCCATATTTTGGATGATAATGAAACAGGAAGATATTACAGAAAAAAGGAATTCTAATGAGTGTAGCTTAGACTCCTGTATATATGAGGCTATATTATTCCTTCTGCAGTCTCTCATTATCCTCATGTTGCTTTTCACCTTGTTTAAATAAGATTTGATCATCTGCATTAGGTTAGGCTAAGTTAGGATAGATTAGGTTATCTTAGGTTCAGATAGATAGATTAGGTTAGGTTAGGTTAGGGTAGACTTGGTTAGAATAAGTTAGATTAGGATAGTTCTGGCTAGTACAGGTTAGGTTTAGGATAGGGTAGGGTAGGATGGGATAGATTGGGTTGGGTTAGGTTAAGTTAGGTAAATAGGCAAAGGACATCTAACCTGGTGTGGTAAAGACAGGTAAGTTGTTCATAAGAACAAGTTGGATAAGCTGCAGGTCAAAAGGTCAA